>JARQTG010000202.1:1147753-1294323 GCA_030142615.1 Syrista parreyssii
GTGTGTGTGTGTGTGTGTGTGTGTGTGTGTGTGTGTGTGTGTGTGTGTGTGTGTGTGTGTGTGTGTGTGTAGTATATATATATATATTTAAAATAACACAGCAAGGCCCCTATAGCATTTTTTATTCATTCGAATGCTGTAGGTAGCAAATAATGTGACACTTTTCTCGGAGACATTTTTATCCCCACAAGACGAGCCACTTTACGGTACAATGTAGTCTTGCTAAATAGAAACCATTTTGATCTCGTTCTCATTCTCATTCTCGTGTTCGAATTCATGAGAAACCTCGTAGTAGATTTCTTGGAGAACAACCCTTATACGTATATAGGATACAGGCTATCGACTACAATCTAAATGGTAATGTCCTTCGTGGTGTAGCGAGACTTTTTGCCTTTTTCTTATATGACACAGTGTATATCCCACGTGTCCAGTCTTCAGTCCCCAGACAGCATCAAACAGTCAGCCACCCTGTACTATGGTATATAGTATCAACTGTATTGGGTAAAGCCTACGGTATCCCTTATATTCTTTTGATAAAATCGGCAAATCCTACGATGGAATTTTTTGTCCAATTCTACCTATTTCTACCGTACTTATAGAAAGATAGTGAAGTTGACAAACGTATACGTTATATAGCTCATACTTTCTGCTACTTGGAGAATTAGGCTCTTTAAAGGGACAGGTCGAAGAAATACAACGAGCCCTAGGAAACGAGGGGACCAACTGTCGTAATCGAAGACGAAACTTAGCGTAAAGCCAAAGAACAGTTGGCACTGGGAGAGCTGGAAGAGCCTAATCAGCCCTTGAAACGTGCTCGACGTTAACGACAGCCCTACGAGAAGTACCCATTATTATTCTTTACTTTCAGGGCATTGGTTTGACTTTGAGACCATTCCCGAAAATTACGATCTTTGACAAAGACAAATACAGGATAATTCGATCATACGGGGATCGAGATGCTGGGTATACGTGTGTACTTTGGTGTCCGTGGTGCAGGGGAAGTTTAAGGGTGGATATGGCGAATAAATAAATTTAGAAAAAAAGGTAAAAAACTGGTATATACCAAAGCTCGAATGTTTCTGTGGGGAAAACCAATTGGACCATGTTCAGGAGGATGGAGGTCGAAGGGGTAGCAAAAGGGGGTGGTGGACTTATACGACCATTAAAGTTACACCAGGCTCGCTCGGTCTCGTTTCTGGCAAGGGCCAATATCCATATGCAGCAGCCGCGGAAATAAGCTCCCTCGTAAATAAGAAAAGTTCTTGTGCAGCTTTCGCTTCGCGGATTCGGCTCGGGACTCGGCGAGAACGAGGGTAGTTTCATCCCCATTCAGTGGCGGGCAGGGAAGGGTATCGCATACGGAAAGGGAAAGAAGTGGAAGAAGCAGCCAACCAGCCAGCCACCTTAGTGAGTTTCCGCGAGGCGCGTGGTTTCTCAGATATCGAGTGATTTGTTGCGTTGCGGCCCTCCTTTTTTTTTTCTCTTCGAATACCGTTTTATGAGACATCTACGAAATGGTCCCCTAGTACCCTCGGAGCGACCCCCTCGGCCCGCTCGAGGATACCAATACACCCCCTAACTATCTACTTACATACGAGACTCTCCCTGTGCTCTTTCCTTGGCGAGGCATTATTTCTATCTCTTCTGTTCCTTCTCTTTCTTGCTTTTCCCATCTCTTGGCAAAGGAAGAAATACTGCTGGAATTCTTAAGAGAGCTTGAAAGCAATGCTTACTCTCTTTTTTATATCCGTTTCCCGTTCTCTGTCTTTTTCTCTTTTTTTTTTCTTATAGTTGCTTGCGCACATGCTCGGAGGGAATCGCGACAGTGTCGTCTAGCTGAAATTAAAGATATCGGCGTGTGCCGTTTTGCCCACTGGCTTTCGTTCTTTCCATATCCATGTTTATCGTGACTGTCCGATAGCACCGATTTATGTAAAGAAAGCCAACAAGATATCAGAGGAGAACAGTAAACAAGCGCAACCACGTAAAATTGTCATGTCAGTTGTTTTATCTGAAGCGTCCTAGAAATCCAGTGAGACTTGAAGACGAAGTCAAGGAAAAGGGTTGATTTGTTAGCTCGGTGCATCTTGAGCTTACAAGATAGTAAATATACCGAAGAAAGAGAGGAGTAAGAATTTCGCAGAGCTTTCCTGAGTAATTTCACGGTAAAAGGGGCATTGGCCACTTCAACTTTATCCTCGGTCAAGTCGCCGAGGGGTGCGAGCACTGACGAGAGAGGGGGTTGAATGGATGCAGGCGATAGAGAAAAAGGGACGAGACGAAGACACAAAAAAGGGCCAAAAAGTACAAGTGGCGATAGGGCGAGGATGGAAGAAAAAGATGGAGGATAAGGAAAGGGAATTGGCAGCCGACACCTCTTGCCGTGAAATCTCCTGAATGATCACCGGTGATTTAGGTGACCAAGAATGGCGGATGGCTTCTTCCTCTGATCTTTAGACTTATGACCACGTGTCGAGATTCTGGACCGACGGATGCTGCAAAAGTCTTCCCATCCATATCCACGGATCACGGTATCTCATATATAATGAATGAAACAACTTAGCCAATCATCTCTATTATCTGGACCAACATTGTTAAAACACGTCTGTAATACTATATATCTATAGTACCGTAGTGATGAATAAAAGTCTTATTAAATCGTCCGTGACGGATATTAATCCCGAAACGAAGGCAGAATAAAATGCTTGATGAAACTCAAAAGATATTTAGGGGGTTCGGGAATTTCGAGATAACGCATTGTGTTCGCTGAGCTCGCATATGAAAGTGTGTTGGTGCAGTAAGGGGTTTGAGGGAGGGAGGGTGGCTCTTGGGTATCGATGTTTGAAGTCAAGAAAAATCCTGGAAGCGAGAGAGAGGCAGGGAAGATGAAGGGTGGAAAGGGGGTGTACGCGAGGAACCGGAGTTGGATATATAAAATAATCCCCAGAAATGGAGGGAATAAATCACTCGAGTCGTGGGAGGCCTTCCTGATCAGATAGGACTTCCTAAGGGATGAGAACGGACGTTATATCTATGGATAAGGGTCCAAACTCCCACGAGTTAGCAGCCACCGGCCCTGACTTGATACTCGCACCCTCTTACCCCTTAACCGTTTCATCCTTCCCCACAACACCCTATCGATACACCAATTTCTCCATTAGGAAATGCCATTCCCACTCGTACCATTCGCAATACACCCCTGGACATTAAGCAACGTTATTTCATTAATCGAATGAGCTGCCAAATCGGTAGCGTTAATGGGCCATCAATTAATAAATGGTCATTAACAGAAGCAGTGATAATTAAGCGAACTGAATCTATAGCTATTACAAATTTAATTAGTAATTTACCTTTTTTTACGTATGTGCCTTTATGAATACACACGTGCGGCGTATTTAATGGAAGGTAGGATAACGCTGGAATTTTCTTGTCTGGTTTTCAATAAAGTAATTTTCCCCAGAAACGAGACATCCCATGCACGCAGAAACCCCATTAGGTCCCCTGCAGGACCTGGGGATGAAAGCGTAGGGGATGGTCCGCCAGACTGCCGGATGCTCCTCCATATGTCGCTACCAATATCGGAGGCCATCGATCACCACGCTTCTTTTCTCGATGCTCTGGCAGCAGGTGAGGTGATTTAGCGCAGATAGTAGATACCACGAGGAAACGGAGTGGTCAGCCTTACTTTACGTTAGGCATCCTTGAGAAAACAGCATGGACAATTTCCGTTTGTCCTCCTATACATAAACTTCCGGTTAGACTGCCGATAGCTTCCGGGGTTGCCGGTGGCGTTCCACTTTGTCATGAATTTATGGCTGATGTCTTGAGATATGAAAGAGGGAGGTGAATTCTATACTGGATGTGTTAAAGGAGAAAAAAAAGATGGCGTCGTGATACAGAAGGGAAGGATTATGAGTGAAAAATTGTGAAGATCAGAACATGCCAGGATTTCTGTAACACGTGACAACCGTGTTCATAAAATACATCATTAAATTGCGCTTGAGAGCTTCGTTGTCGATAATTAATGTAACGAGCAAAAAATAATAATAATAACAATAATAATAATAACCAGTTTGCGATAAAGATTTTTTTTTGTCCCCATATAAATTATACGACTGCTTATTCGAATTGCACGAATTAACACCTACTCGAAAGTTCTCGGCCCACGCGAAAATATGATGACATAATTATAATCTCGAATTACGTAACTCGATTAAATGACGACGAATTAAAATTCACAGATATTCAGCTACGTGCTCAAGAACCTAAAAGTTCACGACTCGAAAGTATCCAACGATTCAAGAATTTCTTGTCAACTTGAAATGGTAATCTGTGAAAAAGCAAATGGCAGCGCTAAAAGATACGGAATACTGGTTATCTCCCTTTTTAGAAGCCGTAAAGGTCTTCGTCATTTCTCTTCCAAGTTATCCCCCTCAACCACCGTAACCATTCCTCGAGGCTAATTTTGACTTTTAATTATTTTTTCAAAGTAATTGCCCGCCGAGCACCCTCGGCATGATATCAAAGATAGCCTGACGATATTTCCGGGATGAAACGAAATTGGAATCGATCGAAAGTAAAGAATATCAAAATAATATAATGAAAATAAAAAATAACAAACGGATGCTATCGATTAGTGAGTTGGGCGATCAGGGGCTAAGGAGAGGAATTATGATAGACGAGAATTTACGCCAAGTTAAACCGAACCACTCGACTCGCCATGCAATTTTCACTGAGACTAGGAGAAATCAAACAAAGATGGCTACCTCCTCCACGATGGTAATAATGAAAAAGTAATATAAGTACGTTAAAGGGAAAAAACCTGGCGGCAAGTCGAGTTTCCCCTTACAGCTTATGCGCTTACGCGAGTCTTGTCGTTGTGTTTTCATTATAAAGCATCCCACACAGCTCGCTACGTTCTTTTGCCACACGTTGGATTGAATCCTTCAGCACTGCCAGAACTCGAGGCGTGGACAGCTTTTCTAATATAATAGAAGCAAATAAAAAAACCAACGAGTCAGTCCCATTGCTTCGTTGAAGCAACTTGTAGGATGTCTGAGACTTTAGAGGGTCTGTTCAAAATCATTGCTCGAAATACGTGACGACTACCTGCTATTACCCTTATAATATGTATTTCCCCTGTATACCTTATGTATTGCAAAAAGGATCACTGTTATGAAATATTCGCTATTTGTGATAGACCCTTTAGGTATGGTTAGTGGCAATTTTGCATCTGTCTCTGTACACGTAGATCTAAAAGCCTTTCGTTCTCTCTCTCTCTCTCCCTCTATAAGGCCACTCTACAATCAGTGCTTTACCAATATGTATATTATACACCGTGCTGTCAGAACAAAAGAAAAGGAATTTTTTTTTTCCTTTAATTATTACTTTTATTCACCCTCACACTCCTTTCTCGAGTATCCTCTCAATTAAAACCAATCAAATATACAATTCCACGCGAAGACCTCTGCGCGGGTCGTTAGTACCTAGTGCAATCATGCACCATCGACAAAGGACCTGCAGTTTACAATTTATTCAACGATTTCTCATAGCCCTCAAGTTTTTCTCTGTTACTTTTATGTCTTGTGTATCTTCTTTTTAATTGCAAAAATGTTCCAATTAATTTTCAATATTTACCCTCACTCTGTCCCGTTGTATCGTATCCAGATGATAATATCCAGGAGACCGGATAAACGTATGAAAAAATTATGGTCCATGAATTTATTAACAGAATCATTATACCCACGTGTCACAAACACCAGAAAATATATACGTAGGTAGTAGGTGGGTAGGAGATAGTAGAAGGTAAAAGGTGGATGGTATGTAGTTTCGTAGGGGCAACCTGTTGCCGTACAATTTTTTCGAAGGTTCTACAGGCTGTTCGTACTGACACCTACAGTAATGCCTATTTCGCTACCCACGTATGATACATATACAAAAGTAATATACCTGTATATACATATATACAGGCATATACTGTATGTACTCATACAAGACAGTTATAAAGTGACGAAAGAGCTCTAGACGCAAGGGTACTTTTCCAGCCCTTATACAGTCAGGAATGACTTTACGATCTTCTTGATAATTTTGGTGAGTCCTCGTTTCTATTTATCCTTCGAATTTAAATGAAAACCATATTTTTCTACCTTATCCCAGAATTTTATACAAAGGACAATGAAACATTTGAGTCACTCGACGAGACCAGTGAAAACCAGCTTGAAGCATGGTCTGCTGGCTTCTTCTTAAACGGTTTCGGTGAGTTGCATCAGGTTCATGACCTGGTCCGTCTAGACCCACTGATTCACGCGACACTTCTTCACTCCTTTCATTCTCTCTCTCTTTCTCTCTCTCGCGCTCTGTTCCGTTCTGTGATTCTTTCTCCCTCTGACAGGAAAAGAGATGCGGTCCAAAAGAGGCGACGGCGTTTCCAGAGTCCAGGCGATGATTTCACTTGTCTACGAGCTACATGCACTGAACGCCAAACATTCCTGATCCACCCTTTCGAGAATTTCGCACTGTGAGTTTATATTCGCGAAACCGTCAGAGGCATTGCGAATAACAAGTTAACTGCTGAACGTGTCAATGGACTCAACGTGAGTTTAACATCCTTGAAATAGAGAAACAGCAGCATATCTTTGATTTATACGTATGTAATGAATATAGATCTTATACACAGTAATATAATAGCTGTACCTAAAAAGTCATTTGATTTACTTACATTTAATTGGCAGGTTGTATTTTCAACGATAATATTATATCGGATGTTGTTATCTTGAAAAGTTCAAGAAATCGAATTCCTATTTTATGCTTCTTCATCTTGAAGATGCGCCATTTAACGTCTGCTGAGTCTCTTTATTCCGAGGGCGACTCTGCTGAGTTTTCACTCTTGTTATCCCTCTCTTACTGTTTCGCTTTCTTTCTCTCTCTTAAGGATCTATTGAGTGAAGAAATACGCGTTCCGAAGAAAGATAACGAGACATGGTGGTCGTGGCAAAGAGAGGCCGACACACAATGACTAGCCTTTTCTTGAGACGGTTTGAATATATCGGCCCCATGAATTGGTAATAGAGGAAGTCGAATTTTTTTTTTTTTATTTTCACGAAGAGCACCCCATACACTACCTAGAGAAAATTTCAACCACCTCCGAATTTCTCCCTCTTGACCTCCTTGACTCTCCACCTCCCTTAATGCCAGAACCAGCCGTAACCGTGTGTGATGCCACACGAATTTCTCACGCTTCCAGGGCGTCTCATCTCGTCCCGTCTAGACTCACCTCTTTCAGTTTCTTACCACCCCGTCAGTTCTCAGGGGCGTCGCCACCGGTAGAAATTTCTATGATGCACTGCTGCCTGGATCTGTTCAGACGGGATTCTGAGAGTCACTGTCATTTACTTCTGAGGAGTAAGAAGCGAGGAGAGCCTGATTATCATAGTCGGCGATCTGGCACGGTTCGATCTGCCGTTTCCATCTAAGAATTTAAAGAATATGGAAATGAGATTTATGAGCTACATTCAGGAGTCACTGAAGGCTAGACGGGTTCTAGGATGCACAATGCAAGCCTTTCGAAAGGCCTACACGAGTTCCCTGGCGCGGAAGAGAAACAATAAGGAGAGGAACAAAAAATGAAAAGAAAAAAAGAGAAGAGAAAAAGGGTCGATTCCATTCGAGCACGAAATCGATTGCCACGATCCTGTGACTCGATACGTGTCTGGAAAGTCGATAGAATCAAAAGAAAGAGAGAGAGAGAGAGAGAGAGAGGGTGGGAGGAAAAGGTAGAAAAAGAAACAAAGAAAGAAGTCAACTATACGATATTCTCAAAGAGACAGTCACGTGTTTTCTAATTACAAATTTATAAAATCCTTTCTATACTTAATGATACCCAGTACGCTATAGCGTATACCGTTGAAAGCATGACACCTGTCGTCAAATCCACGTGTATCCAGGAAACGTTATCTGAGGCGGAAGTGGCATGAGGAGTAGCGAATCAAGCATAGGGGGAGATAAGCTCGCGTGCCGATTGGCATTTACGGAAATCGAGTGCAAATTAACCCCACCTAGTAGAGATTCGACGACACGAGTAAGTAGAGGGAGTAACGACACGCCGGCTACGCCTGATAAAACAGGAAGTTAATAAGACGCCTAAAACATTAAACGTATGTTAAATAGCTGAAAAGATATAAGTAAAAATAAAAGAAACCTTCTCTTCCTGTTTTTCAAAAAATCACCCCACTCCCCGTCCCAAGCAAAATCCCATACCGTATAAGAGAGCCCTAAGAGGGTGATAGGAGCCGTTATTTTTGTGGCGTCGTACCGAGTAACATATTTTCCACGTCGAGGCGATCCCCCGAGGCCGTCGAGGGTTGATGGGCGTCGTCCCGACTCCCGCGTTAAATTACGACCCCTCGAAGTAGCGTATTACAAATATTTCCACTTATAAAATAAATGCTCCCAATTTCATCCCGCTATTCGGCAATGATCTCCAGCCAATCGGAAGAGCATAATACGTATCTAGGATATAATGCGTCGTTAAATGCAACGTTCTTCAAGAAAGTCAAAGAAGAAGCGTCGCGACCCTGCGCAAACGTAAGCGTCGTATCTTCCTTCATCCTTGGTACATCGTACATGTGGGTCTCCACGCGCGGCAACCGGAATCCTATTTTCATTGGTCGAGGATTTCCCCCACCCGGCGAGATTTCAGGAAGGTGGGAGCCAGGCCGTTAGCCCGCCAAAGGACGGAGAACGGAGGACGCCGAGTAAGGGCGGCGTAGTACACTACGGATATAGCCCTCCGTGGATATATAGTCTACTACGACGTAGAATACTACGTAGTAGTACCCATAGTAGTGGGTAGTATTAGTAGTAGTAGCGGCAATAGTATAGAGAGTGTAGTGCCCCGTGGGGAAGCGTCCATTGATCCCCGGGACTCCCACTACCTACTACTATACGCCGTCGCTCGATACAGCCTTGGCTTTAAGGCCCGTTTACGGTCCCCACTAGATGCACGCCCTTACGTTGCATTCACTTACTTATTCTTTCTCTCTCTCTCTCTCTCTCTCTCTTTTGCACCTAGTCTGTTATTCACTATGTGCACACTCGGGGCACACGTGGAACACGACGATACGTGTATGTCACGCACGAGGACTGAATAATGCGACGGACGCGATAACACGAATTATCGAGGAATTCTTAACCGTCAAATTTTCCAGGCGATAAAGCTTGACGCTCGCGGAAAAATACCTTACAGAGGGTGTTCCGACAGATAATTGAGCATCTTTGGATATTTATTACTACTTTTGATTTACTAGATCTCATATTTATGGCTGTATATTGGCGAATGAAATTGATATTGTTTGTAACAAGGTATACTGTAATAATAGACGCAGTGAAAGAGGGCTAATGGATATTGTTAGTTTGGAAATAAATTAAGATCAAGATACAAATGACCTGATGCTTGGAATCATCTAGATTATTAAACTCTGTCAAAGTTTTCTTATCTGATCACATATCCCGACATAGTGACTTTACCGGATGTCGAACATAGCAGATGTCTCGAGGATGCTTATTTTTTGGTATGCATTATAGGGAATAACCTGGAAGCGATAACGATATACAGGAAGTTCCTCTATCACGCTGACTAATTAGTAATTAGTAATAGCCCTCCGGTTGGTTATCTGAATTCGCAAAAGTCCCGAAGGAAGGGGATTGCCGGTGTAAAATTGAGTGAACTCACAGACTTCTATGGTCGCCCTAGGCCCATTAAAAATCGTATAAATTAGGGGGTGAGGCGGTCGGTTCCTAGTGGTAACCACGGCACGAGGTCCGTTACTACGTAGGTAGGCGCGCGTACCCTAAAACCGCCTTATCAAGCCGGCCCCAACGATTTAAGTAACCAGCCATTCAAATTGGCAAACTTTTTAATTACCCCTGGAGCAAGGAAATAATTAACCCCGACTTGGAGTAGCTCCTTATGTCTCCAGGCAGCCAGGAACGAAGTAAGCCAGGACTTCAGTCGCTGTCAGGACTCTCATAAGGCAGAATATATTCGAGAGTGAAAGAGACCGTCAGACATGGTATAGTCAAGGCTAATTTAAATTTCAGCGACCATTACTCGTAAAGGCGGCACCAACTTGTCTCAGGAATTGCGGTGACCTTAAGAGCCGTTTCGCGTCCCGAACGCACCCTTAATATCGAGCCACGGCGCACACTAATGAAAAACGACATGGCCCCTTTAGTGGCTGCTTTACGTTCCTCCCATCGATGGAAATTCGCCTTTACGACCTCGCTACAATGTTCACATAAGCGCGCCTTGGCTGCGGTATTATTACACCAATACATATCATTAGCCACCTACAGAAAGTATTCGCGTAACATCCGAACGATATAAACCATCCCCTGTATGGTGCATATGTAGCTACCCGATATCGGGTAGCATACAGGTGTATCAGGAGAATCATGTGCGCCATTCGACGAGTACGTGAGTTCAACATAAACTGGGATTTATATCCTGGTGGAATGACTGTTCGGTAGCTTCCGAGGGATGCTACGTGGCTGCATGCACCCTGGAACTGCATTGGAAAGTAGCACGGGCTGTGTTTACAAACGGCTAAGGGATGAGAAGGCCGATGGACGATGGGGTCTACGTCCTACGCATAGCCGCACTGGTTATTGCCCCCCTCCAGCCCTTTCTTCTTTGGTAAAACAGTACCCCTAACCATTGCCGACTAACACTAGCACACAGTGGCACTACCCTCAGACTATCAGATCGCTAGCGAGAGCTTAAAACCACCCTCGTTAATATTATTTCTTTTATATTCAACACCAAAATATCAGATTTAGGTTTTAGCGATGGGTATACAAATTTGTCTTTTTTTAACCACGTAACATTGGGGCTGCTACCCCGACTTCAAAAAACCCCTATACTCTGAGTCTACTTCGGTCTAATTTATTGTGCAATATATATCATCGATGAATAAAAATCATTAAATTGTCCAATTAATTTATTGTCTATAGACGGTACACGCATCCCCTGTCATCTTCCAAGCAATGACTCTTTTAGGGTAGTAAAAATATAGAGTCACAACGAGGGTAGTGGCTCGTACACATTGCTAGATCGAGACGAGTAGGGGTGAGCACTCTAGACTCCAACGGTCTGTGCACCCCTTGTGCAGACGGCACGACCAGGGGTGATTGTCCCTGGACCCTTCGTTTCAACCCTAGTGGGCCATCTATCCGTCTGTCTGTCCCGTCTTTCTCAACCCCCGCCCCCCTCTCTTCCACTACCACCTAAACACGGGTACTGTATTGCATTCTCAACTCACCCCATTTGCACACCTTCTTTCACTCGTAGCAGTCGGGCTGTCTGTCTCTTCTCTTCTCATCTTATCTTGCTTAGACTCACTTAGCGTTTTCTGTTTTTACTATATCGGTAACACGTGACGCAAACAACATAAGCGACATGAAACATAAAACACACAAATCACAACGAAAGATATAATTATGAGCAATATCATGGAAATACTAGTATCAACCTATACACGTAGGTGCTTATGGGAGAAAATTATGCCGGCTGCAGATTGTATAGTTATAGTTACATCTCGTTACGAAATTGCGCGTGGCTTTTCATAAATCGCAGACCGTTTAACGGCCGAAGTTTTTGAAGCTCCTTCCTCATGGCAAAAGCGCTACGACTCTGTGTCGGGGTGGCAGATACATTTGCTGAACGTGCCTGCGGTAGTGGCGGGGGCTTATGCCGGCGGTGCAGCAGCATTCGTTATGCGTGCTGTTAATTAGTCGCTGCCACTTTTGCAGCTCGTGTGATTACAGTTTCGAAATTATAGTCTACAAGGTCCTACCCTTCCCCTGGTTCTCTGTACTACTTACAGAAACCTTTCCGCAAACCGACAATATCTGGTCCCGCTTCGTCTTCCATATCCAACCCCGTATTTACGCAATATGTAAATTCAAATTTCCCGCGCTCTTATTATACTTGACTGTAAATCTTTCGAGTGCAAAAAAACGTACGAATATTCGTTATGAATTTTTATTATTCTTTCCTTTTGAGGGAGTCACGTCTATGGTATTTCGAGCTAAATAAAGCGAAACATATTGCTATGGTGTTGAGGGGTAATAAAGAGGGTTTCTCAAAAAAGGACCGAAAGCATGAGAGAAGACGAGGGTGTTTTGCAGACTAAGCCTAGAGCCATGGGCACATAACACGTCAGACATGCCTTTGGGAATAGAAAATCCTGTAGAAGGGCTCCCTAGGTCGTCCCCATTATATCTATGGTGTAGACACCTCATAGAGTCTGCAGATGGACGCGGGGTGTAACGGGTGTATTAGAGTGGGGTAGTGTTAGTGGTATTGGTAGTCCAGGGATGTGAAAAGGGAGAACGAAGGGCAGAAAGAGAGGGGGAAAAAAGCGTCTGTGCCGCACAGGGGTTCCAGGGCGTTCACCCACGGGTGGGTCCAGCTCCAGACACAACACTCACACCCTCTTTTTGCGGGGTGGGAATGTGCCCCCGTGGTTTGCCCTCCCTACGGTACTCCCCCTAGAAGCCACAGTCACCCCTTGATACTACTCTCTCCTCGCTTACCCCTCGACCAGTCCTTCCTTCCTTCCTTCCTTCCTTCCTTTCAGCCCCTTTCTTAGATGGTTACACCGCTAAATCATCCCCTTTTCATCGCTACTCTCGTCATTCCTACGAGATACGTTTCGCGGCTCGAATTTCAACTGTTTGAGCGTCCCTGTAATTAAATGCCGGCAAATCCAAAGCGAGAACCCATTAAAATAGACCCTAACGAGTGCCTCAACCAAGCAACCACCCCATCATCCTGCTGCGTAAACCGCCGCCGCCATCACCACCACCAGCACCACCCTGTCTGGCACGACAATGACTCACATTCCCCTATGACTTTTGCACGGGTGATCGTCATACTCTGCACCGCCTACACCTATGTTAGGTATACGTATTGATTCCGTGCAACAATTTTCTGTATTATACAATTTTCTTTAAAATACCGTCCCTCTCACGTTACGCATAAGGGTGCGTTGTGTTTGTCGAGACACTATACATTTTTTTTCCCATTCTGAGGACTCTCAGCTACGTTCGTTGGCCATGAATAAGAAGACAGGATATCTATGACAAGCCTCAAAACTGTAAGGCAGGATATAATTTGCATTGTTGAGACTGGTGCACGTGTACCGGTCGTAGAAGGAGCACAAAGGTGAATCAGAGCAAGTACTAACTCGATTCGTGGTTCGTGCATCCGAACACATGAGAAACTTACTTAGCTACGTCACTTCCTATTGCGCATGAGTACTACGGATATGTGGCTAGGTACTACATACTATATGTGAATAGGAAACACACAGGGTATTCTTTGTATACAAGTACTCGTGTATAATGAAGATAACGTAATCATCTCATGTAGAAATTGCTGGTCTGCATGAAGCACAATGTTACCGTGAAATCGAGGGCTTTAATTGCTTAGGATTTTTTTAGGTCTAATCGCTTTTTTACACGTCAATTAACTCGCGCGGAAAGGCTTACGTGCACAGTGAAAAGAAATGTAGTAGCGCGCACGCGACTCGCCAGGCAAAAGACTCTCGCTGGGAGCAGAGGGTTGCAAGGATGGAAAAGTGTTGGGAATGTTTCTTGAGCACGTTAACATCCATCCGTCGCTTCCGGTCATATATTATAGCACTTCACGCAAGGAGCTGCACGATAAACTTCCGGCAGCATCATACGATGATATCTTATCTAAAAATATCAGAAATAGATATTTGATAGATTCTTGACCAAGTTTCATGCTGTTCCATAGTGGAATAAGAAATATTGTTTAAATGGGCTAAAATCAAAGAGGGCAATATTTGCACCTTGACTATAAAGGATTGATCCGATTTCCCATCGACTTATCGCTCTCGACAACCGACCTCCAGACAAAGGCTTGCAGTTTCCGTTGGCATAACAACATGGGGTGCGGCAGGTGTCGGAGAAGGTAAAAGTAGGTAGAAGAGCGTCGGAACGGAATAATCGTCGGGAGGTCGAAAAAAAAGAAGGAAAAAAGAAAAAGAAAAAAAATTAAAAAGAAAAGCAGAGGCAAGTGAAGGGCGGAGGGTGGTAAAGGGGATGAAGCAAGTAAAAAGTGTAACCTTTTTGCAAAGGGTCTCTGCGTGCCTGGTAGAAAATTCCCCCGGGACTAGTAGGAAAGAGGGGTTGCTAGGTAGAGCGAGGGATGGGCAGTGAGGATAAGGGATGCTCGGGGTGAGATACAAGGTGGCTGGGAACAAATGCCGTAGGCTTTGTTTTAATTGCGGCGTTTGTTCATTCGCGCTTTATAAATGTTTCTCACCCCTCCACGCCTTCAATCTCGGGGCCTTTTATATCCCCGTTAACTCCGAAAGCGACCGACCACCCTCTCTCTCACCCACCCTGACAACCAGCGGCTACGTTCTTGTTACTTGCTAGCGGCTTCACCCTCGTGTGCATTGAGAAACAAAACGCAAGTGCGCACAACGCTGCTGCAACGAGTCGTTGTTTTCATAACGTGTGACTTTATGCTGGCAGCCACCATTCAAATAGCATTGTTTAAAAGGTCAGTCAGTGACAGTACTAGGCTTCATCCCTTTAGGCTAAGGGTGGAAGGGGATCGAGATCACCACCAGCGTAACAGGTTCCAGGACTGCGCTGAACAAGGTTGAACAACAAGGAGTTTCCGAATAATAAGTAAATGAAAGGTATAAGCTGTGTGAACATAGCGGGTAAAAATTATTTGCCATTGTTAAGGGATGAAACAGATAAAAGTGGAAAAAACAAGAAGTTGAGTGGAAGAACGAAAAGCGGTTTAATAAGGAGCCTAGTTGAGATTGAGTGAATCCGTGGTAGAGATGCTGTAGAACCCCTAGACAAATATTTTCATCGCAACCCCTTTTCCAGTGGAATAAGTCGTATGAATATTTAAAGCGAATTAATTCCGCCACGTTCCCGACTCTCTTTCAGACGAGACGAGTAGCGCCGAGTTTTGCCGAGACAAAGCAAAGTAGTACGAAACGAATAAAAAATTGTCTGCACGTCTAAATCACTTTCGCCCAATCTATACCTGCTTGGCAGCCACAATCTTGCGGGACTAATTGACTATTACGAATAAGAGAGAATATAGGGAAGGTCAATTTTGTTTTGAGGTCAGAATGAGCCTGACGTTACCATGACCGAGAAAAAGCATATTATGCTGAAGTCTCGACAAGGTTAAACCATCTCGCCGTCTCGCCAAGATCGACAAACGAGATGATCGTCCTCACGTACACGCCGCCTTGTCTTTGCTGTCTCTCTTGGAGCGTCTTTTCTCTCTCTCTCTCTCTCTCTCTCTCATGGTAGACCCTCCCGACTCCTCCGGTGTACCCTTCTTATTTTTATTAATAAAGGGACCTTGAATTTCGGCGAAGGCGCGCCCTCTTTCAGTCTATAGTAATCGCAGTGAGACTAGAGGGGATGAGAGACGTTGGAAGGAGAAGCAGTAGAAGAAGGATGGTATGGGGCCAGACAGACAGATAGACGTTGAGAAAGACAGAAGGAGGGGGGGAGAGAGAGAGAGAGAAAACCGAGTGAGTGAATAAGAAAGAGAGAGAGAGCAAAGGGCGGGAAGGTTCGAGGAAACACATCAGACTCTGGGAAGGGTAGACGCCTGCGTCTGACTACTAAGGGATAAACCCCAACCCTTAGCCCTTTGCCACCCTACGGCAGCAGACTACCCCAGACTACCCCGACTACTCAGTCGAAGGACTCGTGCCTTTTCCCTACCCTTCTACTCCTCCGCCACCCTTTCGCTCTCAATCTCTCTCTCTCTCTCTCTCTCTTTTTGCCCCTTTACTTTACTTTACTTTACAACCTTCACCCTTAGCCCTCTACAGAATCCTTACCCGGCACAGGATGACGACTACCTTTACCTTTATTCTTGTTGTTAAATTTATGAATATTTAACTTAGGTCATCTAGGGTAGTTGGACGAAATATACGGAGACTGGGTGAAATGTTTATGGCTTTAAAAATTGCCTTGTCGTCAATTTCACAAAATTCACGATCCCTATATTTTTGATAGTATCCATTAAATTATGGCGTTTCATTAAAAATCCCATAAGACATGAAGGATAAAAAAGTTATACTGTGATTCTTCATAGTAAGGAAGGAGAGAAAGGGAAAAAGAGAGAAAGTAGGAAAGAAAGAGAGAAAGAGAGTGAATCGTTTTTTCGTAAGAAGACAGCGAAATTCCGCGCTCAGCGAGCAGACCCATAAATATCCCTGATTCGGGCCTGACTGGGGCCCAATGCGCTGACGTAATTCTCGGAATTCGTCGGCGGGCACGAACAAAGAATATAATCGACCAGGTCGGTCCGATTCTGCGATCGCCGAAAATCGTTCAGCTAAAAAGATATAAAAAGTCGCAAAAAATAAAATGAAGTAGCAATTTCTTCGTTCCACGAGTACAATTCCTAACAAATATAACCTACCCATTCCGTCTGATACAAGACTATCACAGTCCAGTATGATAAACGTTTATCGTCTCGCGATATTGACACAAAGTATCCTCAAGTATCCTAATACAATAACAATATATTTAACGTAGAGCACAGTAAAACCTTTAAAGACATATACGTCTTGAAAAATGGCTATCATTGGGACATAAGGGCGGGTAAAATTCGTAGTAATTCAAAGAGAATCGTTGTCGACGTTTGTCGTCGTTCCCATTGGCGAAATCTTGGCCAGAATAGGCACGAGGTTTGAGTCTGGGGTCGGGGTCGGTTAGGAGATGAGGTATTGGACAAGGGGTCGCCTTTATGCCGAAATCTTTCCCATGGCGATCGGGTGCGCGACTGGTGGTACAGGGCGGAGGGGCAGGACGCCACTGGTAAAATAACGCAATGGTGTGTTGATGCGTGCGTGAGTGCGTGTCGACGGCTCGTCTGGCCTCTGACCCTGAGAGCCTTCTCGGTATGAGACGCAGGTCGTTAAATGGCACCAGACTTCCTTTGAACCGGTGGCAGTGTCGTTGGCCCTCGATGGCGGAAGGTCGCAGGTGATAACCGCTACCAAACCGGTTGTCCATCCTGACAAACATCAGGATAGTCATTTATTTCCAAATATTATAATCAGAGCACCTAGTTCGTGCAAAGTATACGTAGACCAAGGATTTGGAACAGTCAGAACACCTGGTACTCGTTGGAGATGACCCTGCGGATCATCGGTGCCAAACAAAGTTCTCGTATTTCGCCGTCTCTTAAACGCAGATTGGGACTCGGTCTAGATGAGTCTGGATCCCAGGAATAACTGCGTGGCCCTTTTCAATTTCTCAAGGTCCCAGAAGAGGTTGCCACTTCACTCTCGTGTGAATGACCGACGTGTGACCGCTCGTCGCGAACGAGTCTCGAGCGAAGGTTCGGGATTGCGGTAGGTCTGGATCCCCGGAACGTAATGCAACACTGCGGCGAAGAACGCGCGGACAAAGAGACTAGCGCGACTCCGAAGCCGGTTGAGACTTTGAAAAAGATTCCAACAACGAAGGGGATCGATGCTAAAGCGACTGGAAGTAGTAAAAAAAAAGGTATAAAGAAAAAAAGATACGTGTGTAGGAGAGATCAGACTCAATGAGATTCTCTTGGGGAGTTCTGTGCAAAATCTGAAAAGTTCTCAGGGTCGTCTGGAAACGGGATAGCGAAAGGGACGAGGATGATATTGATTGAGGGTTAAAGAGGAGGTATCTACGTATATACTGAGTTTTGATAGAAAAAAAGAATTCGAGATGGAATAAAGTTCACAATCCGGGACAACTGCCATCCGGTATATGTATACTATCTGCCAGATAGTAGCTGTACTAGCTATAGTATCTATACAGAGTCTGATACTCTTCGTCCTTGTTGCTACCGTTTTCTTGGCGATGCTCCTCTTACTCTCTTGGTCGAGGATGGGGCAGACGGCCTACAGACGTATAGACAGAAGATAGGCAGACGGTGAGAGCGAGTGAGAGGAATGAGTGCAACGAGAGAGGGGAAACGGGTTCAAATACCTCAGAGCCACATAGTATCATAGGGCCCCATGTCCCCCATGGAATTGTCTCTGTGCTTCGACTGGAAAACTACTCCCGGCATCGTGTTTACTCATCAATCCAATCATTTACTCACGGCCACGTCTCTCGGTACCAATAATATCAAATGTGCATTCCGCTTTCCCGTTTCTTGCTGATTCCTTCCTTCTCTCGTGTTCTACTCTGTAACACAGAAACGTCCTTGCTTGCTCGCTACTAAATAGCCTGGACCATGAACCTTCCCGGAATCTGGTATGATTCCATGTACGTCAAACCGTTTTAGGTAGTCTTTGTTCTGGTGCGTGTCGCCGGCAAAAAACGCGTCTAGACTACGAAAAGAGACGGAGGTGAAGGGTGAAGGAGGTCCTTCGAGAAACGAAGGACGAGTAACCCCCAAGGGAGAGAAGGATAGAAAGTGAGCGAGTGAGCGAGTATATAAATAAGAGAGAAAGAGAAGCAGACTCTTGGCCTCCACGAAGGTCCCATTCACTGCTCGAACAAGGGCCTCCCGCTCTCTGCTTACCGAATGGCGCGTCGCGACGCGCCACGCCGCACGGAGCGGAGGGGCCTCACGGGGTTGTTGGCCCTTCGAGTCCTTTCCCGCCCTGATGCGTGCGCACAGCCCGCCAACTTGCCAGACTACTACGCCGTCTACCCGCATGACAAAGCCATATAATATGAAAAATATATTTATAAAAATACAGATGTCCAATGTAACAATATATTTCAACATATACGAAATCATACATGAAAATATATTAATTAGTGAAAAATAATTAATTAAATATCCAAGAATTGTCGTAGGAAAATATTCTTGAATCTGATAGTAGACCAAGCGTCGTGGCGATAATTCTGAACATAGCTACTTTCGTTATACAAGAAACTTATAAATGAACTATACTTTTACGTATATCGTCAGATATATTCGAACGTAAAATGAAAACACATATGTTTACCACCTGAAGTTGGCTTGTCCATTTAATTTCTATGGTAGAACCGTCATACCACTAAGTGGCACGTTTATTGTGAATAGCCCTATATGTTTTTACCATGCGGGTATACATCGACTGTACTATGCAATACGGTCTGTCTGGCCTTCCATGGGTTCTAGTAGGGCAACAAACCTTTGGATTCTATACGCCTAGGGTCTTCGTCCTGCGAATTCAGAAGGGGATGCTGCTACGCATTTTACATAGTGCCTTTACTCTCGCTCTCTTTGGTTATACATGCGGAATCTATCGTTCGCTTATTCTCTCACTCTATTCTGTAGTTGCTTTCTTTTATTTTCCCCTCGAAAACCACCTGGTGTATTAAAAAAGGATCCTTTGGTAAAATCACTGAGGATAGGATCCCTTCGTATTCTTCCTTAAATCATCTTGTCCTTTGAAAACGACATATCCTTTGACTTCGTACAAGATTTCATCAGCAGTATTGTCATTCTTACTATGTCCTTTATATGGCGATTGGATGCATACGATTCTACACGTGAATTCAGATTACAATGCTCTTATGACTATTGAATAACGATACAAATCCATAGCATTTAGATACAAAAGAAAACTATAGCAGGCTTACCCTATGACTGTTTACTAAACTGATTGCAGGCATTGTATTTAGATTAGTAACCGAGATGAGGGATAGATAAGACTGATGTACCGAGGGAATAATTTTTTTTAAGGGATGATCATGCCAAATTTAAGATAGGGTAGCCCTACTGGCAACTCTGCTGGTATATTTGTAACGAGCTCACAATGTGCACCACGTACGAGTCACCCCTTTCCTTCATTTTTCAACCCTTCGTATGCCCCTCTTTCTTCCTGCCCACTTTCTTTCCTTTCTTTCTACTCACCTCACACCGTCTCCTACGACCACCTAGCACGAAGTGGCTCTCGAGTTTTTCCTACGAGTTTTAAAAAAGTTCTTGCCTCACTAGAAAAATTAGAGTTGCCTCACGCAGCGGCCATCCATCTCTCACTAACCGTGTTAACGTAACACCGTGCACTATAGTGTTGCAGCATCTAGAGCGGCATAATCTACGTACCTATACACGCTGCACGTATCCTCTTCGGGGTGAAAAAAGAGAAAAAATTATCTACATGAATTTTACGCGTAAACAATGAAATACGTTCACTTTCTGATTGTACCGTAGACATACGTGTTCAGATAAGAAGCGAAAAGCAAAGTAGCAAATTACCAAGATCCGTGCTCGAGTCGAGTAAATGAGCGAGAAGAAGACGATTAAGAATGAATAAATGTTTTAATAAATGAACGAGTAAGAAAGAGAAAAAGAAGCAGATACATGAAAACGAGCGATCCTGTCAGCTGTTAAAGCACGAAGTGAAGTGAAAGCCTCGTAAATAAATTCTCAGGCTTAATGGAAAACTTAGCCATGGCAAGAAAAGAAGGAATAAGGATTCTATCAGGATTCCCAAGGGAGCTGAAGAGTCCTTCAAGTAGGTATAGGAACTTGCAGTTTTCCCGAAGAGCCCAGAACAAAGTAGGTCATGGTTAGAGCCAGTCTCTGATCCAACAACAAATATTTCCATCAAAAATATACTTTTCTCTCTCTCTCTCTCTCTCTCTCTCTCATTCTCTCTTCGATCTAAAATACCTTCTCGAGTCTCCAGTCTCAAGTAGATGCTATTTCCAGTGATGGACCAGCAGCACAGTTATACTCTCATGATCTTGTGTAATCTATCTCGATGGATTCGTGACGTTTTCACGGTAGTGAATGGCCACGGGCAGGCATCGTTATTCATCGCTCGTAAAGCAAGTTCAATGGTACACGTGTTCTTAGTCAGCAGGCTGGATCAACGACCCGAATAGTTTGAAGCACGTTCTAACGACACTCGGCCAACTGGGCCTTTAGATACATACGTGTATTCCTCTTACGTTGCCGTGGAATTTTAGTACTTGCGACACACGTCGACCGCCCGGAAAATTCGTTACTACGTCAGACATACGTTTCATGGTCACTTGAGATTCCTTACTATTCAGCCATTAAATTTGGCTATAGTACGAGAGAAGAGGAGTGCGTGTGATGAAACTTCACAAAATTACGATCAATAAAATATGGGCTTAAATTAAAAGACACGAATATCATATAAAGAGAGAGAGAGAGAGAGAGAGGGGGACGCGTTTAAAGATTCAATAAATGTTGTATAGCTAAGAGAAACGAAAACATTTTTATCTTCCTCTTTGGTCATGTTTCTACGTCGTGGCTTCCTTCGGCCGTTTTCGGCTACTTCCGCCGATAAGACCCTCGTGGAATCCGGCGCAACAGCTGAGTGAACCTATACCCGACACATCGCTCTCTTCCTTTTACTCTTATTTCTGAACTTCTTTGCGTGCTCCGGCTTTTACGTTTGAAGAAAAGGCCCCCGGGCGCCTGGTGAGTACAAACACGTTCTAGCACGTGGTACAGGTAGATAGGTATATATAGGTATACATAGCAACTATAGAGCATTAAAAACTATACAAGGGAAAAGAATATACGCAGGTAGCATATATAGGAGGAATTGTCGTACCAGAGACTTTTGTCAAAGCATAAAGTGACTGTGGGATTCTGGGTAATTTTTAATGTTAAGTTTATAGGTTTCTAACGATTCAGAATCGATGGCATATCCGGTCGAGTTTCTTGCTCCGATTCGAGCATGACGGGCGTCCTTCGTCGCTCGAGTCGCACGCGCAGAAAGGTTTTTGAACTCTGAGCAAAGCATGCGGCGGTGGATGCTATGTACAGTAGAGTCAGAGAAATACATACCAGGGATAGTGAAGTACATGTATGCGTATACAGACTGTAGGAAATAAGTAAAAGTATCCTGATAACACGAACGGACGGAAGGGGTGCGCGGTAAGACGTGAGGAACGTGAGGCAAAAAGATAGGACCGCCGGTTTTTCTTACTTTTAGTGCCGCGACGGAAACGGATCTACTTCCTATGTTTACTCCATCCCCTTTTTTTTACCCTCTTTTATCCTTTTCTTTACTTCGCCTCCTCACCCCTGCTACGTTTCTTTAAGAAATTCAAGAAGAATCCACCCTCGCTATACTTCTTGCTGAGATCCGCCGGAAGTAATCTGGTGACAGGTTCGATTTCGAAATACACTAGGGGTGAATGCGCTTTCCCAATTCTATACTATAGTTGTTCCATCCCCTTCTTTCCCTCGGGGCAACCCTTGCTTCAGAGAGGCAAATGCCTCCTTCCCGCCACGACATCGGGTACTAGAAAACTAAAGAGTGTCGATCCCGTCGTGGATTTTAAGACAGAAATTAATTATTTCTACGAGAGGCAGATGGTCCAAAATGGCGCCAGGTGTACGAATGACAAGACAATTTTCCAAACCGGTAAATCGACTACCACTGTTTTTCTTTTCTCTTCATCGTCCCCTGACCCGTTTTCCTAATGCATGATTAGTTCGCCCCAGGGCACTTACATACTGACATGCACTATCCCAATGACTACCAGTACCACAGACTGGATTCGTCGACTAGAAATAATCGTGATCGATCGTCAAAAAATTCCCCATGACTTTATCTCACGCGCATGCGCAAATAAGCTGTAGGTAGGATAAAAAATAACTATGAAAATAAAAACACGTGAGCACTCTTACGAGACTAATATTCCTTCTTTAGTACAGGAAACGCATCCTGAGGGTTCGTCGACCGTAAGTTTATCCATACAGTTGATGATGCAGCTGCAACTTCTACGGTAACGCGTTTCCTAAGCAATGAAAACAAAAGAGAAAAAAGAATCCATAAAGAAAAGAAACCCTAAGACGACACTCGGTGACACGTGAATCGCTCGATCATGTTTCCATTGAAGAATTCGATACAAAATCCTCTAGGATTTCCTCCCGCTCAGCCTTGTGATTGTTTTGTCGGATCGGTTAACGATTTTAGCTGCTTAAGCCAGCACCATCATGGATAGCTATGACTATCCCATACTTTGCCAACCTTCGGCCACCTTCTATTCGTAAGAGGGATAGAGAGAGAGATAATAAAAAATGAACGCGACGGTGTCTCGTTTCGCGAGTTCGATGACTCGATGACTCGACTCCACTGGACTCGACTCAAGTCGACTCGGAAGTCGATACGGCTACGTGACTGCGCAGTCAGAAGCAATTCGTTTCCTCGATTCTACCTTTTCTTCGTTACTTTTCCTCGATTGCTTATTTTCTCTCTCTATCTCTCCAAATGTCTTTTTTCACTGTTACTCCTGCTCCCATTATCATTTTCGTGTTACATTTTCTATACGTACTTTTTATTCACCAAGCCATTAAAACACTCTCGGTACTACAGTCACTTCTTTTTGGCAGTGTATGTATATACAATGAGTATATACTTGACAAGGTTCGTTGGCCCTCTGAGAAAAACCCACAAGGACTCGGCGGCACTGCGCGAGCAAACGTCAAGGATCGCGAATACCGAAGTTAATTCCACTGAACAAGGAGAACCTTCTATCTCTCCTGTTTAGCAGTGAAAAAAAAAGACGGCCACAGAGAGAAAGAAAAGATAATTGACAAATATAACGAGTTAGCGTGAAGGGACGTTTGCTTCTTTATTTTATTTTTTTTTACCCCGTTTTTCCACACTCTCCTACACCTCTTGGTCCTCGTGGACTCGGAGAGGATTCGGCTGGGTGTAAAAATATTGAATTTTAGGTAAATTCATAAGTACGTATTTATTATCTCATTTGTGACATTTTCTTTCTGATTACACAAAATATCAGAGAATTTATAGAGCAACGTAATGCAAGCTACTTCATTTTCTGTACTGCAATTCAATTATGCTTTAGCTATTATCATTATTGAACACGTATATAAGAGACACCACAGTACAGTGTACTAATGATACTACGTTATATTTATATTCACCTATAAACCTCTTGTTTCAGATTGTACAACACAGTAACCCTTCCGGCAGTCCTTCTATCAAGGTAGGGACAACCCTTAATCATAGTAATCGAGGGTAGGTATTGCACAGGTATCTAATACGTGAGGACACGACCCAAGAATTCCCTCGAGTCATTAAAGCCACATGGATAAGACATCACGTGTAAAATAATAACCCTTAAATAAAGTACCTTCGTAATAACAAATTCAAATCCCACGTGGATTTAAAACCCGTCCTCGGTTTTACGCGTCATAGAAAATCGGCCTTAGGTCCCGCGTAGGTTTCGTGAAATTAGCTAAAGTTTACGAGGTCGGACTAGAGGGGATGAAAATTACGAGGGTACGTAAGAGTAAGGAGGGTGAAGAGTGGAGAGAGGAGAGAGAAGCACCACGGCAATTCTCATCCCTCCTCGTACACCAAAACCTGACGTTCGTATAAAGTATGACACGCCGAGCAATTTTAATTACGCGATTCAGCCTGAATTGTTACTAGCGAGTCGCCTTCAGACATATTGGACTAATTCACGTCGTTCGGCCGACACTTATTAAACCGGAAAATGTCGTCGCAGATCCTTCCTGAAATTTCGTGAAAACTTCACATAACGGAATGACAATTCGCCTCTAAGAGTATAAAGGGGATACGAATACTTCCGTACCGATGCGGATGGTATGATTTAAAAAAAAAAAGATTCTTTTTTTCTTTTTAATGACTAATTACTTCTACCAATATCAACGCATATCACGTATGCCTAATGTAACGCATGTAATTTATCATTGAACGAAGTATAATCATCCTAGTCAGTTATGCGAGTTCGTCGGTTCACGTGGACTTTCCATTAGTGTAAATGCGTCCCAAGTACGATTGTTACAATTAGCAGTAAATTATTAATTAATTACCAAGGAGCCGATCGTTAGTCACACTCGAAGAGAGAGGGAGGATACCAGAGTCAGTACTGGCGCGTTTACATCGCTAATTGCCACGAGCGACTGCGACCTTACGTTCTCTCCCATCCCTCGTCCTCATCTACAGTACCCATATACCTCCCTACCCACCACCCCTCCTACCATCCCATCCACTTCCTCTTCCTTCGACTCTCGAAATCCAACGAGTCGTTCTCGCAGTTTATCCAGCGATCATCGATTTTCACGCGTTCTACGATACTTTTTTTTTTCTCATGAAAACACTGCGTAACAATGGTAATCAAGTCCCACCAATGCTATGCGCTCATTCCCATTCGAATTCCCTTGTGGCAAGTAGCGAAACGCATACGCACGCATGCGCACTCCCAGCCACTCGACTCAATCTCATTACACACATCCTGTTCTTCTGCGCGTCCCTCGTAATCTACCGGGTGACTCCGAAAAATGTTCCATGAAAAATAATAACACATTCAAATACATGTATATTGATGATTAAGAAATAATACAAAGTATATATAGGTCCATTTTTTCGGACTTGAAACAGCCTTATACCGTCCCTCAAAATTTCGTATATCCAAATGTACAGGATCTACCGAGTGAACTGTTCGTACGGAAGCCTCGGATAAAAGAAAATATTTCTCCCCAGCGAAATACAGGGTGACTGAACTAAAGAGGGCTGTGCGGTATATATAAAGTATGGTGACTAGAAAGCTGGCTAAACAGGCTCAAAGCGGTAGCAGAGGACTAAAGGGACACTGGCATAAGAGGACTAAGAGTACTGGAATAGGGATCGATCGTCAGGGCTGTCTACTTATATAACTTGCCGGGCATCGTGTATCCGTATATCTCCATATGTTTTTGTACAGGCCGTACGCGTTACCTTGTCTCCTACTATCCCCCTTAAAGTAAAGAGTAGAAGATTGCACAATGACAGTACACAGCGAAGAAGTGGGGGGGGGGGGGGGGGTGCACGCATGGTTGCCTCTATATCCCTTCTACGTAACTACCTATGGAGCCATGTTAGCATACGTAGACAGTGGAACTTCACGCTGAAGAAAACTAGGCTGTACGCTCTTTACTTGGCGCTGGCCTTCTGACGCGTTCACTTCCGGCCATTTTCACGTGCCGACGCACAACACATTTCCAGCTGCCCCTTTTGGAATCGTTCAACAGTCGCTCGAAGGATTCTTGACGGAGAAGACCCTCCTACGTGACGTAGCTGTAGGTACGTTAATATGCCAGCAATATTGAATATAGTAAATAGCCGCTGATAAACAAAACTTAGATAGCCCTTTTGGATTACGTATTTACGTATCTATATGTAGATATATAGTTATACATATACTGTACTGTATACGATTTGGCACTGGTACAGTATAAAGAGCAAGGAAATGCCCATTAAATATGATATTACTACAGCGATATCAGCAGAGCTATTACATGGGTAATGATTTATGTAGTACTAAGAATCTCGGGGGTACTGTAGATAAATGATCCTTTTGGTACTGGTACCACGAGATTCAGATAGTAGTGAAATTAGTACCGGGAAGGAAATAAGAGTATAGTTCGCCAATGCTATATTACTCTATTCGGTTCTATAATTGAGACTAAGGGTTAACGGTGTAATAAATTCCGAAACACCCTTATTCTCTTCGTCGTTTTGTATCACGCGGTACTACGACTATCTTTGTCGTTTTACTCATTTTCCGCCATTTCCCACGTTCTACCACCGTCATCCCTCTGGTACGGAAGAACAACCTTGAGAAGCAAGGACGATCGATCGTTTACGCGGAGTCCTTCCACGTGGCGACGTACACATCTCCGCGAGGAGTGAGAAGGAAGGGAATCGAGATAGACTGAAAGAGAGAGAGAGAGAGAGAGAGAGAGAGAGGGGGGTCTGCGAGAGGGAAGATAGAAAAGGAGAAAAAATCTTGTGATGCGTACTGGACTGTCCACGTGTAACCGACTATTAATAGCATCTATAGTTGGTTTTCGAGTTCCACGTGTTCTTTTGACAGCTCGAAAACAATGAAGTCTCTAGCAAGCAACACATGTGCTCCGTGTAAAATTTCTCTTACAACGTTTGCATATGCATGGTTTTGCACTGAATTATATTTTATTTGTATATTTTAGCATATATTTTCGTAACTTTATGTAAATCCATGTATGATTCGAGGTTTACAAGTGCTTGCGAACTGTCCAACAAAAATTCATTGATTTCGTGTACCGACTATACCTATGTATCATCCCGTCAACAAGATCGAAATTCCATATGACGGACCAATAGTAAATAACATGTTAGTAACGCGTGGACCCGATAAACGTATGATTTGCCTATTAGCTTTCCCTGTAGTAATTTATTACTTTTAAATCGGTGAATAATTTGGTGAAATTTTGAGTATGAGAATGAGGACTGTATTCGAGTAGCAGGTTCAATGTTCTCCAAAGTAAATCCTGGAAAGGCGTCTGGCTCCCGTGGGATCCAACGGGATAAGCTCCGAGCGATGCACGCTCGACTGCTGGGAGATTAGGACGGAGAGGAGAGTAACGAAGAGAGATGGTGGAAGGGGGAGAGGGAAGACTGTGGAATAGAAAGAGAAGACAAAGGAACAAGAGAACCGTGCCTTCCTCTGCCTAGCACCTACTGGCACTATCTACTCGTGTACTGTATCGTTCCTGGCGCCATGACACCCCTCGACACGTATACAGACTATTTATTTTAAACGACTGTGTCGCTACGCGTGTAATTTTATACGGTGCAGTTTCTTTTGTCGAGACTCAAGGATAGTTGGGCTGTTTGGATGATTCCGAGGACCTGAGAGAAGTCGAGAGATCAAAATTGGAAACCGAATTAAAGGAGAGAGAAGTGTCGGCACGTGTAAAGGGGTCAAGGTGTTGGAGCCGACTAGCATGGCGGCGGCGACGTCAGCGTCGGTGATTGCTGACTGCTTGCACAAGCGGGACTGTCCGTCAAAGTTCTACGAGGAAAGAAAGTCATTATGCAACGAGACGGCTGCCCAGATAATTAATAATGGGGATAAGTACACAGATATGAGATCGGACAAGATGGCCGCCGTGAAGGGTCGTGTACTTTCTTTTTGTTCCTGTATACGTTTTATGTGGTCTTCTTTTCCTTTCTTTTTCTTTTTACAGTTTTAGAAATTACGATCCAACGTTATCTTTACTTTGTATATACATATATATATGTGGTACAGGTTACGAAATCGCATCCGGAAATGAGACCTAAGCACGAGTGCGAATGTGAATGCATCGTAACTTCCGGTTGATCGAGGAAGGATCGTCCCTTGCACGGCGGAAGTCCGTGACGACTCGTCTCGGATTGGACATCCTGTGCACGCATGCGTACTTGACATAATATATTCACATGTGTATATGACCGTAAAGGTAAAGTCCGATGGTCTACTGCGAGGAACATCAGGGCAAGGAATACCAGGACTCCGAAACTTACGATGACAAAAACCTACATTTAGAGAACTAAGCCCAGCAACACGTAGACTCCGGAAACAGTGTACTGAGAATTCCTAAAATGTAATTGGAATATAATTTTTTCTTCTCGTACGAAATTGTTCATCATGCTTCCTGAGCAAGACTGTTCCCCGTACTTTTGTCATACTTTAATACTTTCGGAAACGAATGAATCTGGCTGAAAGAGATTTTACCCACACTCCGGCTATACTACTTGATATTCTTTAATCCATTTGCCCAGACTGCTCAGATCCATCCTACACTATTGCCAGACTGCCCATACTGCGTATATTGGATCTGGCCAGCAGCAAGATTTCTGCCACGCAAGTGCGCCAAGTCTAACAATACGAAATATCTCGCCGTCGAGCCTTACATGTAAACTCGCATTATCGCTGGTATACGAAATTAAAAATTATTATTCGTTCATCGTATTTTCCGCTGAACTGCCAATCGAGACTGAATGAGTGCATCAATCGTCGCCTATTGGTAAACATATTTTTTTGCCGTGACCATTAAGAAATTCGCATGAGTCAGACTTTATTTGATTTCACAGAACTTCTATCGCGTCGATTCCTATAACACTCGACATATCTCGTGAGTGCTGAATGTAGACACATGAATAAGACTGCACTCTGCACCATGTTTTATACGCAGAATCATCGGTGCAAGTAAAAATAAATAGGCGGTTACGTATCGGTATAAAATTCCATCGAAAGATTCCTGAGATCGTCGCTAAACGCGGCCAATGGAAAGCAGCCTTTATCCGTTCCGAGTGCAGGCCAGCTGGCGCCCGTGGCGTTGTAAACAAACGTTGCATAATGCAGTGAAAAAATAGGCCAGCGATTTATTCGTGCGCGACACTGCGGCCTTAAGGTTGTGACACACGGGCGGACTCTCTCTCTCTCTCACTCTTTTTTCTTAACGTTTCTTCTCCATTGCTCTCTGGATACTCAGACGGTCATTCGTATCCTTCGTATAAAGGAAAAATCCGATAATCTTTCAGTGCAGTAGCAGCTACCTCCTCGCAAGAATCCTTCTTGCGAAACGTCGACGGTAACGTTTCCGTCGTGCGATGCAAACTCAGCGAATGCTTTCTTCTACTTGAGAATGAACAGTAAGACGAAGACGGAACCTTTCGGCTATTTTTACTCCTTCAACGACATCGTCTACCTTTCACCCAATCTCTCGCTCTCCCTCGAGAATCAAGCAGAAGGAAATATTTCCTGGAGAGTAGGTAGATCAGACAGACACATACAGAGAGAGAGAGAGAGAGAGAGGCACTCTCTTTTCTCTTTCTCGTCTATGCTCATGTGCAATAAAGAGAGAGAGATAGAAAGTAATCCCAGAGGAAAGTATTTCTTTTTACATGAAGTAATCCGATCTGGTCGTTGATGGAAACTCGGATCGCTAATCCTCGTCTCGAAGCTTCTATGTACATACGGTGTAAAACAAGACAGCGCTATAACGTCGTTCACGCTACTGTAGTCGAATTGAAGTAAAGCAAGCATAGCAGTGGATAAAGACTCAAGCTATAAGGAAAGGAAACTAAGAAACACGTGAAATGTAATACTAGCTGTACTGGAAGATGGTCCATACTCTCATAACAGGACAGAATCCCATGTCCTGTATATCTGGCTAGGCTCGTAACAAGCTTTGATCTCTCATAGCTCATCCGCCCTATCGGTCACTCGACACCTTTGTGTACCGTGCTAACACATGGATCTTCTCTCATTTTTACTCTCCCATCTCTTCACCCTTGTTCATCTCCTGCATCGAGCAGTTCTTATCGCAATACCTGTCTCTCTTCTTTCTGCTCCCGATCCTATTACGTACTTTCTCTCTCTTTTTCGGCTCTTCTCCATCTCGCTCACGATGTTTTCCTAAGAGACGTGTAAGCAGGCGTTAGGTAACCTGAGTAAAAATTTTCTTGTGTGGAAAGGATCAATGCGAGATTTCATTTTTACGTGTATCTCATGTAATGCAAATGTGCTGCCTATCCCACGGTTGATAACGAACGTGTGCTTCATCCGGGATGGATCAATATTAGATCTGCTGAAATCTGTGTAGAATTGGGATACCCGATGATCATTCGTAGATCTGTGACTGATCTTTTATTAGAAACGGATACGGCATAGGTATGGGAAAGATCAATTTCAGATCTGGATCCGAATAAAATGTAAAACTCATATAACGATCAGACTATCAATGTGATTCAGCATTTAGGAACTAGAATTTTGTGTGTTACGTTCAGAATTCGTAGATGAGAAAAAGGAAGCAAATCAATCCCAGATCTGATATTGATCTTTCCCACACTTGTCATATCCGTTTTCAATAAAAGATCAATCACGGATCTATGAATATTGATATTATTGATCCATCCCGGATCAAGCACACGTTCGTTATCAGGTGTGGGATAAACTAATTTGCCATACATGAGATACACATTAAAAATGAGATCTCGCATCGATCTATCCTACGCAAGAAATTTTTACTCGGGGAAGCAAAGCTAAGTAAACTGAACTCTATAAGCCTAGAATGGAGTCTCTCTTGGTTGATCTCTTAGGCTGTATCCCCCAAGTGAGAGGATGCTAAAAAAGAGGGAAATGCACCGTTAAGTCGCCTCCACACGATGCCGATGTCTCTTTGTCTCTCGCTTCTTCACTATGGACCCGACCGTTCTCCGTCTATACTTCATCTCCTAATTGAAACATTGCTCGGTGTGAACGAGACCATTCTTGGAATTGGGTGGCTGAAGAAAAAAATGACCCAATGAGCAAGGGGTTTCGGTCGAGTAGAGCCCGAACTTGCTGGCGTCGGTCGGACTCGATGGAATGCCCCACACGCCGCAACCTTAAGTCCCGTTCACAACGTTCAGACACAGATTTATCTCTCACGCCTCCAACCAGACGCATTCATAATTAGCTTTCATTGAGACATTTTAATGACCCGAGGGTTAGTTACGTCTGTTTTTTTCTTATTACTGTTATTATCTTCTTAATCGTAAGACTCTTCGTGCTATTTCCAACAGTTGGCAACCACTGTACAGCTGAGAAAAGAATCCTTGCATTGTTCGGACTTCCTTATTATGACTGACCGGTAGTGACGGACGAGCCGTCGCCGGCTTTGTATGTCACTTTAAGCGGCTCAATAGACCGGTAACACCCTCTCTATATAATGTCACGCCACCGACTGGGATATAGGTGTCGCTGTGTGCACGGTGAAAATACCAAAGAAAATTGTGCCAACTATAACCGTATTAAAGAACCAAGTAACAGAACAATGGCGTAGCGCTTAATTAAAATTCCTGGGAGCATTCGAGTAAAGAAAAACACCGGATCCTTACGTGATCGCTACAGGTACGTTGCAATGAGTACATACGTATACGTATATACGCTCGAGCGACCTTACGCTCTTTCCTGGGAAACGGAAACTCCCCATTACGCCGTAGAAACGTCCATTTCCGTCTGACTGTTGTTGTCGTCGTCATACACTGCATGTGGGAAAGTCTCTTTGGTATATAGACAATTCCTACAACCGCGTATCGATATCTATGTATGCTGTAATCAATTTCTATACGATTTCTCAAATCTTTAAAGTAAACGTTCAAGCGTTTGTTGTCTTGCGTAACGCGCATTTAAACGTGTCTAAGATACGCAGTGGACTGTCTGTGGATTTGTGTAAAAATACATTGCGCATCTTTTGTATTATATATAGGAGAGGAGTGGGACACGAATGGGAGATGGAATAAGAGCACTTGGTGATTTCGAGATCCAAAATGGGAGCAGCGCTGCGGTAATAACGTTATAATGGCCGATAAGATCGTGTTGTTTGCTGCGTGTCATCATTCATTGGTCTCCGGGACGTTCTCCATTATCTCGTTCCTTTCTGGTTCGGGGCCGCGATGAGCTGCGTTGGAATCCCATAACGCATCGTCATTCCATAACAATGACGTGACATGATAAATAGCCCGGTGAGCTGAGGCATCGCACAAACACCGTAAAGCTGACCGGGTCCTCACTGAAAACCAACGACCTAACACACGTTCTGTGCGAAGAAACAAAAATCCTTAAGGATCCACAAGGGGGAAAGATAAGACTATAAAAATCCTACTTGTCTCTAAAACAAATTCAAACGCGCCAACCAGCGACCGTAATACGTAAAACCATGTTATTGGAATTTCATTACTTTGTATTATAAATCAGTGTCATTTTTTCTGTCTGTACAAATGTGCATAAGGTCTTAAGAATATAAAGGGCCGTTCCGCCGAGAAGGTGGAGTGAAATAGCGAAGCAGCAAAGTAAATGTAAAAGGAAAAGTCAGAGCTTTCCGAAGGTTGCAGCGAAAATTGCAACTGCATTTGCAACTGCATTTGCAGCAGTGATAATTGTGACTGACTTTATCGATACTTCCGTTTCTCTGATTTCTCCAGTCTCTCCCTCTGGTACTGCCGTTTTCTTGTTGTGAACGTGGGCAGTCCGTGGGTTACCCATTGATACCCACACCCATTCATGGATTCACGATCGCGAGAGGAAGTCGCTCGTGTAGGTGTGTACGCGGCCTTATATGTACCGAGACTTGGTAGCATAGCCACATGCCCGGCTGTGCACCACATTTTTTAGCATAATGATCCTCCACTCGTGTCGTGAGGCAAACGAGTACCGATTTCCGGTCTCTTGCTCATGCGTTCTGGTAACTGTGTATGTGTACGAAACAACTCCCACGCACATCCAATATAAATGTAACACTGGGTATATACTACTCATTGAAACGAAATTCGTCATCTCTTGGACTCGCCAATTAAAAGGAATAATGATTCGTCAACCTTGTTACAACGACCTTGCCTATTACAAGGCAAATTAAAGCCACGAATCTGGCCTCATCTGTCACGGTGTGGGGCCTCCTTTAAGGCCCATCCTGCTCGACAACTTTCCTCCGAGACCCACGCATCACTGACTGGGCCCACGCTCTTTTTATTTATCCAGAGCTGCACTCCTACTCTAGGCACTCGTAAACACGCAGATATCATCTACATGAGTATGCCAGCTTATGCATTTTTAATAATCAGAGTCTAGAGAGTGCAACGCAGTGCATTATCCTCGGATGGATGCAATACGGCTATGCGGATATTATTAAGAACCCTTGTTATTATTCGCGGCTAATTATCAATCTAACGAGATTAATATTTTCCGGATGAATTCCGCGCAATAGCTCGACTGTGCAAATACCGTGAAACAATGCAATATATCTAAGGGGGATGTAGCGCTTGATATTACTATATATATACATACATGTCTATATGCAGACAGCACTCGACGCGTGCAATTTTTGACAATTATTATTTTTATATACACTATATGCGAAGCGTACATGAAATCTCGATTTTTTGTCGTGCACTTTTTAACATTATTTTTTTTCATCAAGTCAATAACATCGAGATTGGTAATTTAGAAAATTTGTATTACCACCTCAAAATTTAATGAGATACTTTCGACAGAGAGATTTCTTAAGATTTCTGGTTTCCGGTAGGTTTCCTGCGAGAATACGTGTATACAAATATCGACCGTGGGTCTACCTTAATGGTAACTGCGACCAGTATACGATTAGGTGTACATGTTGTATTGCGTGTATACAATAAGGAAGTGCAAGGAAGCTGGGGCTAGTAAACAGAAAGAAAGAGGGACAGAGAAAGTGACTAAAGCCAGGCCAGAATAGATAAGAATGACTCCCATGATTTAGCATTTCCTGCCGTCTTTCACAAGGGCTCCCTGAGCACCAGTGAACCCTTGAACCTTGGCAATTCTCCCTGGAGGAGTCATAATTCAGAGATAACCCCAGTGTCCTGGTACTCGTTAACGTGAAAACAAGTATTCCAGGTTTTCGGGTCTCCTGGTATTTCCTTGTCATTTCCTGGACTCTCTTAACCGAAGTGCAACAACAATAACAACGAGGCCAATAGGGAGTCGGCGCTGTTATTGCTTTCGGTATCCCAGTGTACCAACGTATCAGCACCCTCTGGATCATCCCTTTTGCACCCTAAACCTTGTACTACCTAGACCCATGTTCCAAAAGTTTCGAATACACATGCAGGCATTCCGATCGAAACTTCATATAGAGGACAGCTTGTAAACAGATCCCAGTGTGTTATTAGTTATTTAAGGCTGGTATTCTCGTCTCGACTTACATAATCGCCGCGACGCCCGGGGCCGCCGCCGGCGTCGTTCTGCTAGGCATGAATGAGTGACTCATCGGACATCGGAATAAACGACGCCCAACACTTCTATCACACCTCTACCAGCATCGCGACGCCTTCTCTCATTCCTCCCCCTCCTCCTCCCACCACCCTCTTTCAATCATTCTCTCTCCCTCTCCTTCTTGCACAATTCACATTTCGCTGCACTGACCCCGATCCACTCGCAGTGCCAGGCTCGGGTTTTGCCAGGCGATGGGGAAGCCTTGGGACAAGAAAAGGAAAGAAAGAAAAGAAATCCGATGGCCAGACGGAAAGACAAGAGGAATGCAGAAAGCTGGAAAGTCGGTTAAGAATGAATCCCCGAGATAGGAATGAGGGAAGGATGAAGGAATGGAAAAAAAAAGACAGTAAAAATCTTATGAAAATACGACTCGAGGTAGAAGAAGCGTGAGTTTACGTTCTCCTGATATTTAAACGTGAACCGACTAGCTTTCGGAATTATGCATCTTATCCTTCCGATAGAAGGATTCATTACGTGTGCCTACAATGCGTATACAAAACGAGTCAGGACAATGCCTTTCGGATATACTAAAATGGCCAGCAGCAGTGATCAAACAACATGAGTTAATTTCCTACAGACTGCTGAAAGCCACACAATTTCCTATAACCATTCGACTTGTATACCTATTTAGGTATGTCTATATAGATATACATGTATTATATCCTTCCACCCTTGATTCTACCGACCGAACTAATTACACCTTCGTATGTCACTGTTTGTCCTGTGAACGTTCACCTACTGCCAATCTCTGCCTCAATGTCTTTAAACAATTCAAAAGGAATTGGAATCGGAGATCTCAACAGGAAAGTGTAACAATGATATTCGACAGGCTCTTGGCCTCCTTAACATCCACACGGTAACAGCTATCCTTATCACATCCAAGAAGTATTATCATTAAGCTTTAAAAGGACCCACCAGGCAGGAACGAGTTGCGGTGTCTACGCACAAGGCGAAACAATACCATAGACACAATAAATCAGACAGACTCTCGCTATGTTTCAACTGCGCCTGGGCGGTAGGTATATCGGTGTCGGTATCATAATCAGAAGCGAAGATAATCCCAAGTTAGTCACCGTCACTGCCAAGTAAACAAGCTCAGGCAATTTATATAGATACAACACGAAAACACCGGTAACTGGAATCCATCGAAGAAATGAAGATAGTGATTTGGATGTGACGTGCGTAAATCAATTTCCAGAACAGAAATTCCCTAGAGCACAAACAATTGCACGTAACGATATCGTTGGTCTGATAAGTTCTTGATCCACGATTGACGATACTGTCGTGAAAGTTGAAGCAACTGTTAGAAGATTTCCAAAGTAGATCCGTAGTAGAATTAAAAATTAGAATTCCCTGGAAAAATGCATAATTCACTCGTATACGAGTGTTTGTTATTCAAGAGGGTCAGTGGGTCGATTCTTGCAGACCCTCGAGGCGTCCTGACGCTCTGGGTCCCGAGTGCGACTTTATACCTTCTGTAGGATAGATAGACCCATTGTGGGCTATTTATGGTCTCGGCACCGATGCATTTAGAAAGTGCTTTATCTGTGACGATGGTGGTATGACTCAACCGGCCGTGTAAACGGTATTAGTACCCTTCCTGACTCCCTGACTCGACTATGTCCATAAATGGACCCGGCTGGGACTTACCATCGCACAACCATACCACAAACAAGCGACAGTCGTTTCGCTACCACTGGGCGTTATTTTCGTTTATTCGTGAGAACTGCTGTTACCCTATCTAGGGACATTAACTAATTCCCTAGGACCGGACGTAGAGATATATATCAGTAGGCAAGAATAACAATATCTACATGTCAGTGCCCATAGACATTATGCCATGTATACGTAGTTATGTGTATTGACCGAATTAGAAGATGGAATGAAAAATATAATGTTTATAAATCAAGGCTCACCGATCAATCTATCTATTGACAAGCTATAGATACCCAAGTCAAGTATCTACATGAAACTGTAACATTTATCTAGTATGGTAATCGGCCTGGGTATATGGAAGAAGAAAATTGACTTCGGTCGGATGTCTCGCCTGGCGCCTCCCACCGATAACAGTATATTACGAGAACTGATTAAACAATCACTTTTTGATTTTCTTACCGATTAACACTTTCTAACCCATCGTAAGGCGATAAGCATTGTTATGATTCTGAGAACGGTTGCGAATCAATCTTCAGAAATCGGCATCGTTGACATACCCCGATGGCTCTTCGTAACTTATCTGTATCTCGGTACTCGCGTACCTTGTCTTCTATACCGAGCTCACCGAAGGCACCACTAAGCGTCACACTGTATTTATAGAGTTGTTTAGCGGTCGCGTAGGTGTCGCATCGTAAAGCAAACGAGAATGCTTGTCGAACTAAAATAGGAGGAGCCGTAAGATCGCTTCCATATTCCATTCCGCCAACATCCTGGAGTTCTGAATAGAATCTAGACCCAGGATACCATAGAGTCTAGACAGTTCTAAGAGTCGGATACTTTCTTAAGTCAAGTTCGAGCAGTTCCGTGTACAGTTAATAAATACAATAACTGCACCCATATACTACTACAGTACATACCAAGTACTCGTGGGAAAAATCATGGTTATAGATTATAGATATATAGATTAACCAATTACCCAGAATTCCACACGAAAAATTGATAATTGGAGTACGAAAAACTTGTGTTATCTCTATGTCGTTAGGACTTACAGCGCAAGTCTTATGTCCATATTTACCTTGTAGAATCGTCGCATGGAGGTTTCAGTGAACTAGTTTCCCTAGGTGGCGCAAGGATGCGACACACATTCCCCTATTTACGTGCGGATAAGGTGTAAAGAAAAGAAGTGCATATACGACTGACACGTACACCGACTACGAGTTAATTCATGGCCGTAGAAAATTGCATCCTTTCTCACGTGTACACAAGACTCATTTTCATTCCTTTCCATTTTCTACCCGTCTTACCGTTGTCTCTGTCTTTTTGTCGCTATCGCGCTGCATCTGTCTCTCGCGTAGCAGTCAAGGAAACGACATTTGACAAATCTTCCCAGCGAGCTCTCGCAATGCTGAGGCACAGATTGAGACGTCTCGTAATTCGAGGTAGCAAGAAAGCGAGAACGAGTGAGATAAAGAGGTACGACGTAGAGAGAGACGTAGAGACAAGGCGAAACAAGAAGAGGAAGATGAGGCCGTAGGCGAGAGGAAGGGGGTGATGGGAGAGGGCAGAGAGACATCTCTCATCGTCGTTGTTGTCCGCAGCCACCAATAATACTCCGGCGTAAGCTAAATCGGTGCCACCTGGCCTGAATAATGCCACTAAAAATACGTGAACCCGACGTCGAAAGAGACTGTCGTTTCGCGTCGCGCCATGTATTATGTACCCTTTAGAGTTGAAGTAGACTTCCTTATGCTACCAGACGAAGCTCGAGGAATAATACGTATGTATAAGCGAGAGCCTATGCTAACCCGAGGGTTCATTCAGAGTTGTAGGTATGAATACATAAAAATTAGATAGTTAAAGAGCGCGGACTATATGTGTACAAGGATACAAGATGAGAATGGACCAAAGAGATTTCGCAAGGTCCCTGAAGATTGTTCATCTCTTTTTATCTCGAGGCCGTTAGCAGAACGATGTTCGGACGGAGAACGGTGAACTCGAAATAATGTGAAGGAGAGTAAAAAGAAGGAAGGAGTGAGAGACAGAGAGAAGGAAGATGAGTGAAGGAAGAGAAAGAGGGAAAAAAGAAAAACTCTAGGGGCAAGGGACAACATCTGCCGGGTGCAACAATCTCGAACACCTGCCGTCTGGTAGTCGCGTGCTCTCGCACCCTGGCGAGTTCAAAGAATGAGAGGTTCCCTCTCTCTCTCTCTCTCTCTCGCTCTTACGTCTTCCACTCTATTGGCCTCTCGCTCATTCCTCGTGACCCTCTCATAAGTTACGAGTCCTTCCAGGAGTGAGGACAATGCCTCCCTTTTCTTTCTTCGCTCTCCTTCGACGAGCCTCCCGATTCTCCAGCTGGACCGTCGCATACCTCCTATTATTTCAAATTTCCCAAAATGGGCGAGAGTGCATCGCGACAGCTGGATTGGAACAGTTTCGTAGGTCCTTGTTAGCCTAAGGGAACATCTTGAGCTGGATGCTCTGCAAGTAGGAAAACAAGAATTGGGAAAATAAATGAATCTCGTACTCATAACACGTACAATGATAACACCTGCCCGTCACTCCTTGTGGCTCGTAGCACATGTACCACGTTTCACAGATTTCTCTTGTACCTGATAAATATATGTATACTATATGTATACTCGAATTACGTGTAATACCTAAGAGTCCACTGATGTATCTTAATCACACGAGAGAGTGTCGGCATATAGTGGAGGAATGAAAGGTATAAAAGAGGATTTCCGGTCAGTGAAAGTTTCTTAGATGAACCGGCTAGACTCGGGAGAGACTGCGTCGTTCTTCGGGCTAAAAAGGAGAAAGTGAAAGCGTAGCAGAGAGAGAAAGAGTGTGTATCTGTATATATAGTATGTAGAAGTGAGAAAGATGCAAAGAACCGTGAAGGTTTTCACGTCTCGGATAACTTGCTGGAGAATAACGAATTTTTATTGCAAAATAAGACCTTGCGTAAGCAGTTCAAGAAACGATATACAGACACCAAGATTTTGATCGTCCTAACCGCTCTGAAGTGGTATGTCATAATGAAAACGAGACCTTGTCTCATCTTGGTATTTTGCGTAAGTATGAAAAGCGTTCTAATTACAAGTACCGATCGCAGGTGCAGGATGATATTGGAAGTGGATCCCTTTACCTTAGCGAAGCGCGAGATAAATACAAAATTTGACCGGCGCCAGCTGTCCGGAAGCGGCGACATCTTGCAACCGCCGCGTCCCGCCCGAGGACGCGGTGAACAACCGAGAGACAGGGATGCGAAGAGGGTGAAGAATGGAAAAGGAGGTTAAAAAAAGAGAACATATTTAAAAAAAAAGGAAAGAAATTGGTCGCGTGACTGAGACTATTCATTTCGCGAGCCTCGGAGATGTTCGAGTTTAGCCCCCAACGTCGTAACCAGGCATCCCGTCCTCGATTTTCTACATTTAAAAATGTGTATTTTTTTCAAGCCCTTAAAAGGTAGCCTCAAAAAATAGCCAATCGTATACGTATAGTCCGTACAAAAAATGGTGTGAATCCATACAAAAAAAAAAGAAAAAAACATGAGAAGAACACAGAGTATCTATTTCAGATAAAGAGAGGCTGTGGTTACTCTCTCTCTCTCTCTCTCTCTCTTTTTATTCTTGTTTATGTTTCCCTCTGGTATCTCGTTGCATGCCATTCGCTCCGTAAGATCCCCAAGGGAGATGCTTAAGGGATGAGGAGGAGATAGAGGAGGATCGAAGGTTATAGTACTCTGTGCTAGAAGGCAACATCTGTCGACAGGTGGTTCGTCCGCCACGCTTCTGAGCCCTTTGTGCATCGAAGTGCATCGGAACTGCATGCGTAACGCACACGCAAGACGGAGGCAATAATATAAGCAATGCGCAATACTTACACTGACGAAATACAAGCTGTGCCTTAAATCCTTTTAGAAACTGTGATAAGCTGCTCGTTACTTGTTCGAGTCCATTACAAAAAAACAGCAATGTATATACACACACTATATATATATATATATATAGAGAGAGAGAGAGAATCATTTCGTTGCATCATGCGTTAGATTCTTCCTGTCTATAGGTATAAATAGGTAGAGACACTAGAACGCAGTCCTATTATTGGCTGCCTGGCCGACCGGCAGACTGGCCTATCTAGTGCGTGACTTATCAACTAAAACTGACTGTCCTATAGCTATGTATACTATAGTCACACGTATATATATAGGATTAGTATCCGCGTGCGGAAGAGGCTGGCTGGAATGATCGATTATGAGTAGAATATATCTTATCCTCGTAATTAAACTTCTCGGCGACGCGAGGAATCCTTGCTTATCCTTGGTGCATCTAGAAAGTAGGATAGAAACTGATTGGAGCCAAGGAGCGGGGGGGGGGAGTTGGTAGAAATCATTGATCACACATCGAACAGGTGGTACACAGAACGTGCGACGACGTACTGCAACCTGCAGAACCCTTTCGCCTCCTTGAACTGCAGAAAAAGTGCAACGTGCAAGCGCCAAGTGACGGGGAACTTTTAAAGCGCTGCTTTGCCAGCTGCACTCGGTGTCTGCTCTTTAATTATATTCCTGCAGCGTTAATTCACTTGGAATACAGTATGTCTATAGGTTGTAGAATGCATCGGGACTTTCCATTTGGTTAGAAACGGATGGATCGTAAGGATCATCCTTATACAGGATCTTGCAGCTGTCCCGTAGTCTACCTGCATCTACATAGGAGATAGTAAAGAATAGGAAACTGGTGTAGACGGTTGTTGAAGAGAGTAGAGAGTCTCTTTCTATCCCTCTCTCGCTATCTGTCTCTTTCTGTTTTTCGTTCTCTCTTGCTTTTCGTCTGTCGGGACAGTGTCGATTCGTTCGAGCGAGGACTCGGATTCGCGTCGCAAGACCTTTTCTTCCCACGATGGGAGCAGGTGCACCCAGAGATTTTTCGCAGCTGCACCCCCTGGAACCACACCTCTCTCACTCCTTTGATATCTCTTTCGCGCGCGTTACACTTTTCTTCCATTTTCTTGTTCTCCCAATCGAGCTGCTTTTTCGGGGAATCTGTGCAACCCGAACGTGTTATCAGTGCATTAAAAATGGTTGGATGATTTCATTGGAAAGAGAGAGAGAGTCTTGATAAAACTAGTGTATAAAATAGTTGCGTCCCTTAAAGAGTGATATCATCTCCGGAATCCTCGAAATAAATCCAAGGCGCCTATACATGGTCGATGCATTAAGACAACGCAGCTGCACTTGAGGATTTCGATGAATAGCTGCAGCTGCATCAGTCTACTGATAACTTCTCGAGCTCCGGACGTCACCTAGGCGTCGTTTTGTTATCTTCTCCCTCTCTCCGTCTCTTTCTAAAACGATAAAGAAACCACGTCGAAGAAAAAAGGGCCTCCGCAGGCCCGACACACGTGCTCACGAAGCAGACACGCGGGTCCTGGATAAGACTTCCTTAACCTCAAGAAACGCAGGGTGCATTTACACTGCACTCCAATTGTTCCTTGTAGTCGCAGCTATTCTATATACACAACGGGGTCCCAAAAAGGTCCCCAGAGTTCCGCAGGGAGTTCCGAGAGTCCCAAGGATTCCAATGGAATTCTTCGGAATCCTCCTACAGCCTGTACACAATATTGACAAACAATCATTATCGAGCGGCGAACACAGCTGCAATTAGGAGGCGCCAGCCTAGCCGCAATTACCATTTGTTTTTACGAACCTGCCATTCCTGGGCCTTGCATAACGGGCGAGTCATTCTTCCGTAATTCGAAGGCTGCCATTTGCCGCTGTTGTTTACTTGCGTGCTCGACGCCATTGCGCGTTGCAATTCCGCCATTTCATTCGCCGTCTAGCGATATTTCTTTGAAAGTGAACTTTAATGCCGCTAATGTAACAAGAGCGTAAGGCTCTTTGAAGATACGCCCGCAGCGTAGCTCACGTATCTGACGATCGTCGTTTGATGGAAAGAAAAAAAAAAAAAAAAAAACGAAAAAGTGTCTCTACGCTTCATAGAACTCCTATCTCAGACCCATAAGAATTTATCAGAAATAAGTTCCGTGAAGACAGATATTACGACGTCACGTTGGACGTCATTTGGAAATAGTGAATATCCGTTGGAAACAGCATTTGAGAAATATCGTAGACCGTACGCTTTTCTATTCATATAAATATTATGAATTCGTAGAGTTATGTGCGCCATATAAATATATTAATGCGTAGACGGATACAAGAAATAGTTGATGTCATAGAAGCTGCTCTTGGCCTCAATCACATTGCCAGTCGTATACTCATAAGCATATGTAGCCTTAGAATAGGATCGAAGCTTAAATACATCATGTACACCCATTTCGATCCCTTTCGATCCCTTTCGATCCCTTCCGAAGGAAGGATGATCCGATTATTAGCGGGTCCAGGTTCCATTTCGATCTTCCCATTTTTGGCTTCGATCCGATCCTGTCTCGATTCAATCCAGACTCTCTCTCCCGTCCTCTCGTTCCTCTCTTGCCCTATCTTTCTGTATGGGTAAGATTGGTATCTGGCTAGAACGCGATACTGGAATTTTTAGGGGCAGTTAGGTAGGGAGCCAGACACAAAGGGGCCGCCTATGCACGGGCCCGAAAAATCCAGTCGGTCCCGAAAAATACCGTGGGCCTCATCCATGCTTGCTTCTATTTCTTGTTCCTGTGTTCCTTTTACTTTTGCTTCATGCTCCATCTTCGGCTCCTACACCTCCGACATCCTTGTCCCATTCCTCCGGCCTTCCTGAGGTCATCCGTTCATTAGTCTGTAAAATAATTACTCTGGGTTAGAAATTAATAAATAAATAAAGAGTCTATCATTAGCCGTAAGGCTCTTAACAATTAGCATCGATCTTCTTGATTGTATGTAGCAAAACATAAAATTCCCATAGTCGTCGGTTAAATCTATTCGTTCACATAATATTCGGTTGTAACAAACGTATACGGTCGACAGAATGCAAACCGTCATTCTTATGGACGCTGTCGGGTCGTACAAACCACAGACTGTATAGTTTCAGTTCCAAGAAGGGACTAACCGCCCGAAAAAGAAACTACGAAGAGAGAGTGAAAAGGTATAAGGCAAGGAGGAAAAAGGATGAAAATACTTTCAAAAGAGAAGCTAGGTCCTACAGTGGAACCACAAGGCGCCGCTACTTTGAGGAAAGTTGGTGTTAAGCGAGCGACAATTAGAAACCACAGAAGGGCGTGTCTCGACGAACCGCGACTCGATATTTCACTTTGCGTCGTGACGAAGCGACGAGTGCGATTTCACACACGCAATTCCCTCGTTAGTCCCACCGAGAATAGTACCATGGGACTTTTCAAAGTTGGTACTACACTTTTTTTTTTTTCTTCAACCTAACGTACAGCAAATGCGAGCAGGTACAAGGATATATGAAATTAAGATAAACGTGGACAGACGTGAGATAAGTGAGTCACCAACGATTCGCGAGATGGAAACTATCTTTAATCGTCTAGACGAGATTACAAGAAAGCTGAGTTCGCTGGACGTTGACATTGCATATGCGCGCAAGAGAGAGAGGAGATTCTCCCTGGACAAATCCTGCGTTTCTTTGGGTTGTTCAGCTTACGAAGGGATAGGTAGGAGGACACGTGGTTATGTACGCTTAGGAATTTTTAGGCGTCAGATGACATTGCAACGCGTAATACGACGCCTGCACGTCCACGTCGGCGCATCCGTTTACGGAAGGTCCACGTGGAGAGTCAAGATGAGCGATTCCGTCCAAGGATACTTTCCTAGAATTGCATTTTGCATTAAATCCTAAAAGAGCATATATGCTGGTTAGACGCAGCTGATAAAACTCTTATCGTCAGCACAACGGTACGTTGCCTGTCCTCCGTCTGTGTCAGTGTGAAATGTTCACACATTTCAGGACGATTGAGTAACAACACCTTTTGGTGTTACATCATAGGACGCCGTACGATGACTTCTATATCGAAGAATTTGTCATCATTGTTCATCCGTTCAATGAAAATATCGTCGCATATGAAAGTCTGAGCACGGATACTTGTAGGGATGATAAGACACTGAGACGGAAACTGCAAGTGAGTTCAGGGTTGTGCACAATACGCAAATCGCCCTGAAATGTGTAAACCGGCCTTTAGCATTAATATATTATTGTGTAGAGAATTTCTTACAAAAGGAAAAGAGGAAGAGTTCAGAACCAATGGTGAAAGAGAAAACTTTTGGCTGTTACGTTTCTGCGTGCACGTTGGCACAGTTTAAGGTACCGTTCACAAACGAAAAAAAGTGTCTGGAGAACCAATGCGGGTCACGTATAAAGTTCCCGGAACCGTGGGATATCTTTTTTTGTTGAGGCCTTCATATTTTTAGGGTCTTTTCAAGTTTTCCCTCAGTCGCATCCGAATGGTCTGAAAGAGCAACGAGATAAAAGGCCAAAACCGATCGGTCAAAGTTAGAAGAGTACCTTTTCCATGAATGGAGAAGCTGATAGGTAAACAAGCAAGTTAGCATAGAAACGAAGCAGGTATACAGGAACAGTTCCAAATCCTAAATCATCTAGCGCACCAACAAGTATTGGAATGATGCTAAGTAGGTAGATGGATTGTATAAGGTTTGAGAGCCTGGACGCTTGCCGAAGGTTTCATAGGGTTCGAAACCTCCAATGGTTCCAGGACTTACGATGAGAGGGAAGATCGTTAGCGACTTGTTTTCCGGGACGAAACTGTCTGTGAAACAGGAAAACTTGAGGTTCAAACAGGTGGTGGTCCTCTTGAGAAATTTCTTGAGGGTTTGCGAACTTCTCTCTCTCTTTCCCCTAGACCGTCTATCTTCGTGGGTCTTGTTACTCTTCTTCGGCGTCCCGACGAAGCGACATAGACAGAAAGGCAGACTGTAAGAGAGTCTGCTTGAGTTCAGAGGGGGACCCCGTTAATGGGTGGGCGCTCAGAAATTCCAGGGCTTTGTTTGGTCTAGGCTAGCCGACGGATAAGAAACGACTCGACGCCAAGCGTCGATGGAATGCGTCCCTCAGACACACAGGGTCCATTGGTACCGACTGAAACCCACTGGCACCCTTCGCTCTACACTATTCTCAATGAAAAGAGTCTCGAGAGGTCGGCCCGTCTAAACATTCCCGGAAGGACCTGGACCATTTCTTTTTGGATGCTGGATACATCCAGATATGTCAAACAGTATGGTTCCCACAGTTAAGAAAACTCTTTAAAAGAATACTCTGTTCATTAAAGCACTACAGAAAATAGAGACTTGGACGTCCTTCTAAAAATTCGAGTGAATTAAAAGGTTCATTCAGTTAGGAATTCCATAAGAATGGATTTAAATTCCTCATGGAATTTCCTCCATCTATCTACCTGCTATTTATATACTCGTGTGTTTCATTCGTGCAAGCAATGGTGGCAAAACGTACATTTGTCAAGGAAACGTCCAACGCTTAATTTTCGATAATTGCTACCACGGTCACGGACTCTCACGCTCCGCTTCGAATTACTACGAGCTTCCCATACCTTCGTTTCTCCCTTTTTCCTCTTTCCTTTTTCATTTCCCTCCTTTTCCCGACTCTCCCTTATCCAACGTGCCCCCGCTACTCCCTTACAACTCCGTGGCACCGTTCTCGTCCAAGAACCGTGCACCTCGTTTACAGCGTTTACCGTACGTACGGCGTGGGATATAAATGCTCACTGAAAATTTATGGTCGGTTTATGCCACCAGCCTAGCATACTAGCCACCTCACTTCCCACCCTATAGTCCCTTCAGCCAAGACCATACGCTCACCTCTCCCTCCTCGCTACTCCCATCGCTCGGTCTTCGGGAAATATTGTTTCTTCCACGAGAGTCTTTTGAAAAATGAGCAAGACTCGTTCTCAATGCGCGACACGTAATCCCGTGAAGAACGACTCATTCTATCTCACTCTTCCTTATACGCACATGTATATACACTCTCCAGGCACCGAACACTACCCTCAATTATCTACCTTTTACTAATTATTATCGATTGGCAAGGGCTATGGGGATGAGGGTCCCTTAGGGTCTCCCTCCCTCTCTCTTACAGTGTGTGTGTGTGTGATCAGCTAGGAATGGTGAATTTACGAAGCTTGTGTGACAAACCTGGTTAACATAAGGGGTAAGCAATGCATACTTAAGGGATACCTCAAACTTGACGATGAGCGTATTAATATCCAATCCACTCATTACTCATCGTCACTATAACCAATAGATCGGTGCCACTCGATAGTAAACATAAAATCAAAAGCACAGTCTTAAAACCATCGTTTCTCTAGACAGTGCGTAAATAACTATTTGAGGTGAGCCATAAACAAAGTTATGGAAGCTTTCGAGGTGAGTAGCAGCTGCCTGTGCTGCCACCTTTGTCTAAAGAGAATGTCGTAAATGTTATTATGGGTACCTGTCGAAAGTCTACAATATCATAAAGGAAGCGAAAACGAATGGAAGCACCGTACGATTTAATAGGATGCCATCGAAGTACGTGTGTCAACGGTTCTATGGCCGCTTAAATCCATGACAGCGACCCAGGTACTGCGCTCGTGTAAACAAGCCTTTATACCGAAAGAATGCGCATTATGACTGCGAGGCTTGTTTACACATTCCCAACCGCCCAGACTATGGGCGTTGCATGCCACAAGTTTTCAATTACCGTTTTCTTTCCTCGAACGCGTGTTATGCGTATCCAGTATGACACCTTACTGCACATAGATGCGTTATGACGCACTATTTCACATTAATACGCATAATCGTGAAATAGCAGTGGAGAAATTTAGCGACTCACTGGCTGACTGACTAAGTGACTAACGGACCACCCGCTTGTCTGCCTTGCAATGGCTCATCGTTACCTAACACTGACTCATCCAATGAAATAAATAGAATCGAATGGACGGTCGTAAATAAAAGCAGAAAAACATATACACTAATGAGATAAGCGAGAGGACAACGTCAGAATTCTTCTACCGCGCGTTAAAACGCCTGAGCTAATAGAAAAAGACAGATTATGCCAGGATGAAAATTTCCGAATGATCGTATAATGAATAATAGCTATAATTTCCCATGTATTATGCTATTGAACTGATAATCAATCGGTACCCGAATGCTTCGCAAGAAGCGAGTTACGCTGCCTCTGAATAAGAAACGTGTATACGAGCGCGTGAATAACCGATTGTATAGGTGGGACAATGAATGGGCCAGTGAGCAAGTTACTGACAGAAGTAAATATTTCTCATTCTATTTCCCAGCTCGAGTTCGCTTTCTCCCGTAGGACACTGCCGTGGCATTATTTATGGAATTATCGAGAAACGTGGGTGTACCAATAGTGCAGCTAGCGTCTAGTATTTGATACAGCATGATAGGCATAAAGTCCAGGAGCATAATACCAAAGCATGCCAAGAGCCAGTCAAAGATAATCGTGATTAAAAAGTAATATTTAAGTGGTAAAAGAAGTTGTCTATAAAGTTTAATGACAATGGTAATGACAATGACGTCATTGACACATATACGTATATACACCAGTATACGTTAATAGAGCTATCATTGTTTTTGTACATAAAGTATACGAAGAGAGAGTTTACATGAAAATATACAGATTAGGAATGTCTGTGTGCACAGTGCATTAGCTTTATATCTTCACGTGCCGAGGCAACAACAACAACAACAGGAATGCATGAAACTAGCACGAGAATTACGAGACGTCTTCGCATATCTTATGTTTCTTGAACGAAAGAGCAAAACAGAGGGCAGACACGTTGGCCAATCTCTAGGGATTTTCCAAGAAGGACGCAAAGGCGCCGATAATGCTTGTAAAAGCCAGAGTGGTAGAGAAATAAAATGGCGAGGAGAAACGAGTGGAGTAGGCGATGAGCCCAGAGAGCGAAGAGCAATAAATGATAAATGATTCTAACAAGACGGTAGAATGAGGGTGAGAGAGAGAGAGAGAGAGAGAGAGAGAGAGAGAGAGAGTGCATGAGTAAGCTGATACGAGAAGAAGAGGAAGCAGAGAGAGAACAATGGCGAAAAATCCTTCCAAGAAGAATTCCTCCATAGTCCTGAACTCTCGAGGATCCTTTAGTCCCTTTCGTCCTTCGCTTCCAGGTTCTCTGGGTGAAATCCTATTCTTGCCTGCTAATCTTTAACGAGCTATTCCTCCTATATATCCTTTCTCTCTCTGTCGCCTTAAAGTCACTTTCGACCGTCCTACTCCGCACGAAGACGAAACCTCCTAAGACAACAAGGACTAGCCATTTCGAGACTCCGAGGGTAATTTACAGCTTCTCGGAGGTCCTTGCGGATGGCGCTTCTAGGAGACGAAGTGATCTCTCTCCTTCTCTACGATCCTGCGCTTTCTTAGAAAGGCCATCTTTGTGTCAACAAGGACCTCGGCGAACAGTGGCTTCTCCGCTATACGTGCAAGGATACACTAAGAAGAATAATCCTCTGAGCTCCTTTCTCCATTGTCCTGGCTTCGTCCACAAAGAAACAAAAGTCCAGCGGAAGTATCTTTCTTAAACCATTTAAAATTCTTGGTCGCTCCGAGAGAATTAGCAGGCACGATGGCGATTGAGGCGAAGGCGAAGGAAAATAAAAGATCAGGCAAATGGTAAATAAAATTGATAAACGAGAATTTAACATTGTTTGTCGACTATAAGAAGGGGAAAAAAGGCCGACAATTTTATTCCAACTTTTTTTTTTTTTGCATAATCCTATAAAACTAACCGCAGTCCTGACCCTGGCGCCTCGCGGCGTCGTAACTTCGTCATTGAAAGACGTCGTTAAGTAGACAGTGCGACTTGCCAGTTTCTTAACAATCAACTTGTCGTTGTTGTTACGTATTGACCTCAAGCACGCGGCGCTCGTGCAACTGTAAACAGTTTAAAGTCCAGGTGCGCATGAAGCGCGCAAGTCGGAAACACTGATAATTAATTAGCGACGTGAGTTTGCGAATCTAAAATTGCTATTGACCTAGCAGCGACGGGCACGCGTGTACATACATACATAGGATATATAGTACGCGTATAGAACGTCTCTCCTCGCCTTGACACCAATTTCGATCGCGCTATGCGAATGCCAGAATAACACAGTGTCCGCGACATAAATCCCTGTTAGATTTTCCATTTCTCACTCTAGCCACTTCGTACCCATTGCGACGAGTTGTTCCGGTTTTTGCTTCGAACTTTTCCACCGGACACTCGTCTTCGCTTTTACTCCAGCCCCCCGGCCCGACTTCCATTTCCTTCGCTACAACGACAATCGCTTCCCGGAACGTAAAGACGCGCTCGAAAGGAACGACCGCGAACCGATTTGCATTCAAATCCATATTCATGAAGTCCGACGAAGATTATTTGAAGCGCTTAAAACCTCAAGAGGCCAGTGAAAACGAACCCAAAAGAATCAGTCGATTTCGTACAAAACATTTCTGCCGTTACTATTATATAAGCGAATACCCGCTAACTCTCAACCGTTACAATCTATATTAGCGGAAACAGGAAGTGGCTGATTCACACGTTAATATAACGGAGATTCATATATGCCTTAATCGATGCCAAGTAAGGACGCTGAGCGTCGCAAAAATCTCAAGTCCACGGATTCCATTAAGAAATTAGCTACTACGTACAGTAGTAGCGGCCAGTGAATGCCAGCCGAGAACCGATGACGTATCGGATACAAGTAAAACGAGTCGCTATATAGAAAGAGGCTTTTTTTTCCTTATCGACGATGTAAAAGGATGTGGATTGTGGTCGATTTAAGAAAAGGGGAATTCCCTAATCAAGAACAGCGGCTAACCGCAGAGTTCATTGAGAATTCCTTGAAATTTCTCGCTTCTTTTCCTCTTAAATATGCGATAGCCATGTATACCCGTCTTTTTCGTCTTCCTTGCTCTCCTTCTTGGCCGCCTGCCCGTCTGCCAGCCTTAAATCTCCTGTCTCTTTTCAAAGCAGCGAGATACGCTCAATCTGCCCTTTTTTCGATTACTTTCCTCCTGGCTTTCCGGGAAAAAGCAATATGATAAAACGAACGCACTGATAGCAAACTTTTCGTTACAATCGCACGAGCATAGATGGACACGAGAAGAACCGAATGAGAGGATAAAGGCGCTTCGCGTACTTGAAAGCAATAGAAAAATAGCATCGTCACTACGATAGGCGCCGGTTACAACGACAACCGATGTGTCGGCGTCGTTTATCACATGTGTTTTGCCTTTCTGATGCAACCGAGCGAAATGCGAGATTCGCCTTGCAAAATGTATGTTTATTTATTTCGGTATTTATTGTTTATTTCTTTATTTACTTCGCCAGCTGACAGTGACGGGTACGAGACGCGACTTTAAAACTTACCCACACGTGCGCTCATGCCCATCGATATTTTTCTACGACGCAATATGGAATTACGAACCTACTCCGTTGAAAGACTAACTGCCTGTGTACATGCGTGTGTATCTACTACATTTCCAATACTCAAAGCAGAGTCTAACGATCTAAACAAATATTTACAGTCCATAAATCTTACGTAATTACGAAAATACTTTGAATTTTTATTATTTCTTTGAAAATCTACGAGACTCAACTTTTTCCACAATTCTCTTGACCCCACTAATCCGTTTGCTGTTCAATCCAAGAGTTGATGGCCGATTGTCATAGAATATACAAGTAAGACACGTCTCTCGTCACTTCCGGCAGGAACTTCCGGTCGAACTGAGACTTTCTTTGTGCATGAAAATGCGTCCCCTGATATGTTAATAATCCTCAAAGGATTCGCGTCCCTGCGTGACAACAAGGAGAACGACGTCCGACGTCGGGACGCTCGTTTTCACGTGCGCATCCAATCCTGCCAACGACTGCTTCTGGATATACCTTTAAATGTATATACATATATGTACTTCGTACATATATAAAAATGAGCTGAGCAGCATTGGAATCCCAATGATGATTCTATCCTTTCACAATGAATGACAATTTGAGTGAATTCAATGATTTCTTTTCCCTTTGCTTTTGCTTCTACTTGATAAACATTAATTCATCCAAGATGAATTACACTACGGAGGAATATTTATGGCCAGATGTTCTCATGGCTGAAATGCACTGTACTCTGTGGGTCGTGGGTTACAGGTAGGTCATTCTAGTAACCTTCTTCGTGTTGCAGACAAGGTTAGTGGGTCTTACGCGTACTAAGTTGAAAGGTCAGGTCGATATGTATTATCCGGTAGATACGCAGATAGAAGTGCAAGTTTATAGGTAAAAAGTCTCATGGCAATGACTGATTTTAATGGCTGTTACTTGTTGGTTAATAATAGAGAAAAATACTTCCTACGACTTACGACATGCCGCGTATTGGAACTGACCTTTTATCCTGACCTCGACCTTTTTGCATAAACTATACGCAGAGATATTCTCCGTAGAGATCCTTAATAGATTCTAGATAAAACGTAGCCCGACCGCAGCATCCAATGTATCAACAGGTGGTTCCTACCAGGCATTTCGCTCTACCCGCAAATTCTAATGAACCAATCATTTTCAATCAGATATGACATTTCGCTGAACTCTATCTACATTAAATCGTTAAATGATTCAATTTTCTTAATCCCATCTGACCACGTAGCGAATAAAACCACCCTATACAAGTTGAACGAAGTCGAAATTCGGTAGGAATTCACAGACATTTTTCAAGAATTTGTACGAAATCCTCTTGAGAATTCGTAACGAGCAATATAGGTATATGTCTATATATATATATATATATATATATATATATACCCATACCGACTAGTAGATACGTGCCAAACATCATCGATTCGGTTCACGTATCTGTCCGAACAGAATAAGGGAATAAGGGAATGGCGTCCAAATAGAGCGTCGGTCCTGGAGTCCTGCGGGAATTACATCCAGGACACGAGGGTAGATAGGATGCAAAGACTTTATTGGAAGCCTCGCTATCTCGCAAAACCTCCCAGTCCTTTATTGGAATCTGTTCTTTCTCTTAAGAAAGAAGAAGAAAAAAAAAAAAAATACCCTAAATCCTAAAGACGCTAGAAGATCCAAGCCAAAGCCTAAATTACAGTTTCACATAATTCTTACTTTCACCGTTAATTCCAGTCTTAATTTTCTAGAGATTTTACCACGCAAATTGAATGACACAACAACGTATCACGGTCAACGAGTCTACAAAGTGCACTGAATAGATTGAAGTGAATAAAAAAAATTTTTTTTTTTTTCCATATCAATACATATTTATCTTTCTCGCTAATCACAACGCTGTCCAACCACTGTCTTTGGTATTTTCTACCAACAAAGAAATCCGTTACGACACTGTGCTCGCTCGCGCGATTAAGAACGTATTCTACTAGGTACCAGGATCTCTGTATGACTATCCGTATTTGTGACTTTTTGTCTGGCAACGCACAGTCACTGTCAACTAGCCGGATTCTCGTGTCTGGTTACGTCCAAGGATTATCCACTGTCATCTTATAAACATGTAAGCATAGAAAACTTGTGATTCTAATATACCTATAATATCATAGTTACACGCCACAGTACGTCTAGTTAAAGTTAACCTGGTTATGTCAATACCAGAGCGTCGAAATGATTACGCGGGATAAGTGTAAATATCACTACGAAAGCAACAAGCCAGACGACGTCCGCCTTCTTTGGATTTGCATACAATTGGATATTATCCGCTACGACATGTGGCATTTACATTCGATTAGAGATACCGTTGTCCTAGGTCATTCATAGGACTCTTAACTGATATTGATTCTTTCATCTTTGACCTACCACCACCTTCATCCTATTCAGCATTTTGCATCTCTTCAGGCAATTAAATCCTGTCTGTTGTTTAACATCTACGTATGATTATCATACGTAGCAACACTGTACATCGATACGTACATACGACATATATATATATAATTTTTCTTATACATATATAAGAAAAAATTCCAAAGTATCGTATAGCAAACCAAGAAAGTACGTAAGAGCCGTTTACATCGAGCGACACATTATGGAACCGGTCTTCGTTCACCATAGTACAACGTCATTGGATACGTCAGTCGGCCAAACTTCCGGCGTCTGCGGGCACCTTCCGTTCTCTGTTTCTTACTTGGTTTTCAATCATCACTTATTATTTATGTAATCGACACTCACGCAATGGATATATACGCTCGAATCTATTGTAAATTAAAAATAATCAAATTGCCGTTGAAGTCCCAATGACCTCGAATCAGCAACGTGAACTTAAGATTAAGGCGACGGTCGCCCATCGAGAATGAATAACGAACGATAGATAACGTAGATTAGATTATTTTAGGCGCCGTTGTGACGATCATTCTCAAACTAACATTCAAAACATAAGCGAGGCGAGAACGATATTGGTATCTATAACGGCAGGTGCACAATGTAGATGAAATGTAATCGTCGACTTCCGTTGGGCCACGTTTTGATAACACGTTATTGGTGCTACGACTATTCGGCGTTTGTTTCTTTGAAAATTTTCAACGACGTCCGCAACAGGTGTTTCCGCATGCTATCAAAAGTACTCCTATCATCTTCCTTCTCGTACTGTTTTCTGAGACTCTCGAGAGGGGCTGCAGCTCTCTCTCTCTCTCTTTTTCATTCACTCTCACCTTCAACCCAATATCTCACAACTCTCTGTATTACAAATCCGTCAATTACGTCACGCAACGATCTGCGAATCGCGTTTGTTTTCATGCGAATAGCCCGGGCCATGGTCGCGTCCCTGTCCTTGTTGAGCTCCTTGCAAAAGGGACGCTAAACTATACTAAAACGGCCATCAGACGCTTCTATTTTTACGTCACTTCTTTTTATTCTCTCGTTTCGATTACCTTTTTATACCGATGGTCATATGTGTCGCCGAAGAACATTTGCAATTTTACCATTGAGCAGGACGCAGTGACACTACAGTCTCTTCTAAGTATTAATAATAGTAGGCTCGTACGTGTATATATTTGTACGTTATTCATAAAAAGAAAGACCTTGCCGCTACGTGGAAAATTCCATAAAATTCTTCTTGCCCTAGAAACTGCCTAATAGCCAGTTCTTTGTTATTAACACGCTATTGTTATATCACGATTCGCAACTCTATCGATTTCATGCTTACGCGTGACCCCGTCTAGACGGCTCGACCCAGTGACCTCTTACCTAGCCAATAACTTGGAAACCTTACGAGGACGCGTCCTACAACCTACGACGTACGTACCATCGAGTCACAACCTATAACCCTGTAAGGAACACGACCTACATGATTACGACGCAACAAGAGCTTCTAGAGTATTCCATAAGGGAATACTCGAGCCACTGTTCTATTCTTATGAAAAATCCACGAGTAACCGTCTGCGTGGAAAACTTGTTGTATTGAAACTGAGACCTGCCAAAGTGAAAAACTTTTTTGTGAAACTGAAAAAAAAAAAATTCTTTTCATCGAATAAGTACAGGGAGATGATAGGTGTGAAATGGTGAAAATATTAAAAATTTGTGGGATTCCATACGAAGGGGCTGGTTAGAGAAATTCACGTAACGGGTGTCGCGATGAATTATGTACGCAAGCTGTATAGAAACAAGGTGCTTCCGCGAAATGCCATTAGGTCTGTTTTCACAAAAGCAAGCACAGCTCGCTCTGTTTTATTATCTACCCACACAAGGCACCGAAAATATCGACGACTGAAGTTCCTCGCGTGGCACACGGCGGGTGAGTTAATTTGCTTGCGGAAAAGCCAACGCCTAACTTATTTGGACGTGTTTCATGTACGTCACTATTTTATGACGTCACTGGAACGTTGAATAGACGCTTCGAGAATCGGTGAGTAGCGCGAGAAAACTCACGGGCTAGTTTACAACGACGATTGGGTTATGTAAATGGGTCGTGTCGTCGATGGTTGACCGACTTACACAAGACCCCTTTTGCTCGCATCGATTACATCGAACCTTCTCTTTCTGTCTGTCTCCCATTCTCCCTCTCTCTCTCTCTCTCTCTCTCTCTATTGTTAACCCCCATTAAACCCACTTTCTACGCGTCCTCCCTACCGTAACACGAAGAGGACCCAGGGTGCCCTGTGCAACCCTAAAATAACTTTTAATGATCTTAAAAGGGTCTCCCAACTAATTAATAGAAATTAACGATATTCCCCGTTCATCTCCTTTATATGAGAATCAGAGTGAATATCCTGATTCTGTGTTGTACGGATGGACTGATTATTAACACAATATTGCGCCATATGACGCAACGGTTGATACGAGCAGCAAGAACCTCCTCGTAGAAACGATTCAAGGAATATCATATAAGACCGGACGGTTTCTAATTCTAATGCTAATACCAGAACCTGACGACTGCCGACAAAGACTGGATGCTTTCGCGATAGAGCATCGAGATTTCGGTCGAGTCCGTGCAACCGCCTTTTGCGCCTAGCCGACTTCATGCAAGTAGGCCAGAGATAGACAGGCGCGCGGCGACGTCGGCGTCGACTGCTGCTGTTGCTGCTGCTATGGCGGCGGTGGCGTCTAGATATTGCGACGCAATAATTCACCGCAACTTTCGACACGGAGACAATTTGCACGAGGCAACCGGCTCTCTTTGCCTTTGTTCCCTAGTGTCCGAGTATGTACAGTTCTGCATGACGTCATCTTTAAATGCACCTGCATCGCATCTTCCTACGTCTAATAAATGCAATGCTAGGTGAATGCAGCAACATAGCGAGACCGGTGCAACAAACTTTGTTAAAAGGTACGAAACATGCAGCAGTAGGATAGAAAGAAAAATTATCTTTATTCTCTCGGAGAATCCTGCAGCCCCTTGGCAGTATCTACTGAACTCAATAAAAGAAAATACTCCAAGGAAAATACTGTGTGCAGACAAAAGCAGACATTGTACTTCTTTTTTACGACTATGATAATTTATAAAATTATTTCGAATATCCGTCGTCATTTTCTGACGCGACATACAACGTGGCAAAGTAGGCAGCCAGGCACCTAGTTTATGTAATCTACGCTTCGACTACGAGAACTGCGACACACGTAAGCCAGCTAGTCAGCCAATCTACTTGTATAGGTGTAGTGCACAGGATAGGATAGGGTAGGGTAAGGTAGTCTATAGCCAGTGGTACGGGAAAACACGCAACTAACGACGAGAGCGACGAGGACCGACGAGGACCGACGAGAACGCAGGTAGAACTGCGCGGTGACCTACTTGTCTAGGCCGCTGTGTCCGTTCCTCAGCCATCTATATACCTATATACACGCGCGCAAATACTATTTCGTGTGAAAATTCACTACGTCACGTTTCGATGCACCAAACGGTGTCTGATCATTGGTACAAGAACGTAGACTATAGTAGGAAATTTGGATTTTCCAGAAAAGCAATAAGAAATACGTCTGATTCAGTAGAAAAGTACGTACGATCCGTGTATGATCAGACAAGCCATGCCGATTTCCAGGGGCCATCTACTTAGGGATTTGCGGTATAAAGGAGTCCCTTTACGGTCTACCTCGTAAAGTCTTGCCACAACAGTATCTACTGTTTGCAAACACTTTTTCTTGTGTAATTCTTATTTACTTGTTTTATCCATCTCATCCTTCTCTTCGTCACGCGACATTACGAGCTACTTAAATCTCTCGCGAGTCGTTCCACCGTCTGCAATATACTGTTTCTACTAGTTGTGCTTTAACTACCATTGCTCTTCCATACTACCGGTACTGCTGCGTATTTGCGAGCAGTCATAACAACGATTCGAACACAGTTACGTAAAAGAATACTTGAGATACAGGTATATATAGTTATACAGGTACCAGGGTAGTATCCACTGTACACCCATTTATCTTAGAATGAATTTAAAAGATAGAAAAGTCAAGATAAAGATGTCGCAGATAAAGTAAATAAAATGGACTATGAGGATATTAAAAAAAATGAGGCGTTAGCAGTGCAAGTAGAAGTAGCAACAGTGTCTATAGGGACGCTATAGGCACAGAGGTACCAGGAGAACGGGGGACTGTGTGTCCGTAAATGCGCCGGATTCCAAAGAATCTGGAACGCGACTGTAAAAAGCAAAGTAAGCGGTCGCTGCAGCTCTCTTTCTCTCTCTCTTTCTCTGCGCTTATCTCTTTCCCTTTTCTCTCTCTCCCTCTAGTCAGACTCTCCTCCGAGAGTCGAGACTCGATCCCAGCCCGAACTCGAGGTCGTTCCTACTGGTAGGGATGCGCCATGCTAAACAAGGATTTACCTCCTTAGCAAGTCTGTCTTCTCTACCCTGTCGATCCTCTCTCTACAATATAAGTATACTATGTATTATGTGCCGTAAGTGGTTATAGATAGTACGGATTATAACTCAAAGCACTATTGCGAGTATCGTCAGTCGTCACTATTACGTATAGTGGGTATTGCCACGAAGAGAGACAATTTCTTCAAGAATGGGTAAGCAGTGTCGAAAGGTTTCGAATACCGAAAACTCGGCTAGCTTTCTTCGGCCGCTTTGCCTCCACGACTCTCTTCCCCGTGCTCTCCTCTCTAGAGTAGCCTGCAATTTTGCGCAATGCAGTCTGCTGCCTCGCGGAAGCCCTTGTGGTGGGAGATTTGTTTGTAAACACTAGCGGGCCACTAGCGTCTACTATATGAACAAGAGCGATATATATATATATATATATATATATATATATATATATATATATGCATAGAAAGACAGAGAGAGAGTTGGAGGTTTCTGGTGGTGGAGTTGACAGAGGGTAGGGAAGGTGGCCAGGACTAATCGAATAGCAAGGTAGGAGGTAGAAGGTCCAGGAGGTGGTAGCACTGGTACATCGAGTACACGAGTACCGATGGTTGTGCTCCTGGTAGCGGAGTGAAGAAGAGAAAGGAGGAGACAGAGGGGAAGACGATGACGATGGGGTAAAGCGGCCAACGGGGGGGTACAAGGAGAACGGTGCCTGAGACATACAATTGGACAGTCGGTGTTGTATGTGCAGACGGACAAATAGATAGAGAGGGCAAGAGTAAGAGAGAGAGAGATTCGTCAGGCTGTATATGAACGAAAAAGGAGAGCAAGAGAGAGAGAGAGAGAGAGTACTTTCTCCCCCTGGGCGTTATGTAACTTCCCGGTCTGTCTGAACATTGCGGGACTGACCTACTTGAACAGCTACCTCGAATTGGACCACTCTTCTTCCTTTATACCTACCGCAGACCGAAGACTTTGAATTGGCATACGTTAGCGAGTGCATTGCCAAAGGATGCTCTCGCAACCTTTTTTTATTTGTCATGAAATTATATAAAACTAATTAACCGAAATTTTGCAAATAATACGTTAAAGGTATATTCTAAGTTGTCCGCAGTCCAAGCTGACCTCATTGCAATAGCTTAATATACACTATAGTGTAAAATCCGTATGTTATTATTGGGTCGTATAGGTATATTCGTACAGCGAAGAATATAAATAACATTGGAGATGCGGAACCACTATTAATAACGTAGTGAGTAACTAGCGCGGCATCGCGGTTGGTACACTAATGCACGGAGTTTCTAGGATTTCCTCAATACACAGACGCCTTCACCTTGAGCGACTTCGATATGCCACGTAGTGACGTTTGAACTATTCCAAACGAAAAACATTATCCCTCCGAGGAACCGATTGCTTTTTCATCTACCAAGAAAACACGTGTCCTACCCACGCGTACTGAACATTGGGAATTCGAAATTACGATTTAATATATTTGCCGGCTTATTCTTACGCATATGAAATGTATTATAGAGATGAGCACGATGTGGAATAAGTTGCTGAAGTCAGTGTCGTTCCAGGAGACGATGTTGGAAGAGAAGGATTACGCTACGCATATTTATGTTTTCTTGGTACCACTTAGCGAGCGCTTATTTATAAAGGCTTTACGTGCTCCTCGGCGTACGTACTTACGTACTTAGCTAGCTGAACATCAATGTGCAACCGAGTATCTGCACGTATGTACAATTACACACACGTTAATACATCGGCACAAGCACCAGGTAGTATTACCCTGCACGCATGTATGTTACATATGAGAGTGCATGTAAACGCTTGTAAACAACATATGGGAGCATTGCACAGGGCTTATTCGCATTCCGAGTGCGAGGCCAGCGTCTGGTTTATTAAAGTGACTTGCATAGTCACGTATGCGCTGCGATACAGTTTTCAATTTCTTATACTCAGGGCTATACGCACATTTGATCTGCGACTGTGCTCCATTCTTTACCCACGTAGTATATTTGGTTATCAATATAGAGTGTATACATGTATATAGTGCTTCGTTTGATGAATATAAGTGACCCCCTCACCTCCCTCACCAATCCCCGACTCAATCCTATGTGCTTTCTCTAATTGCCAGTGTAATTGTTATCATTATCAACCTCAATGAACTTATGCGTCGTGACACGCACGTAACCACGTGAAGAGTCCAATCCTGTTATCACGCGAGTCAGGTTATCATTCGCGTGAAATCGTGTCGACGTCTACGAGAGAGTTGAAAATTATTTATAATTATTTTAAAAAATATATAACTTCAAAAATATCTCACTTTCTCACTCTTCGCTTCGTGCGGTATCCAGTGAAGATTCGCGTATGGCTTCAGCCTTCCAGTCAAACCGAAGAAAAATAACACAGTCCAACGTCTCCAACCTCAAATTGTTTTATCATCATCCCCAGCGCCAATTCTTGTGGCACGTCAGTCTTCGTCTCTGATTCGTCAGCTCTAATATTTAGTCATTGGAGGACTGAAGCAAATTTCACAAATCGAAGAAATACGGTCGAAATCGTCTCTGGTATCTGCCGGTAAAGGCTGTAACATTTGTAACGAATCACCCTGTATACGTTTATGCGTGCTAATTATATTTTTAATGGACGGCGATACGCCCGTGGGTGGATACGTAAAATGGTTATGACAAACTTTCCAGAAAAGTAATTCGAGTCGCGGCGCATGCGCATTGCTCGTGACGCATTGAGAATTTCGTGGAAAGTTAAGGAATTATTATCCAGGACATTTCTGGATAAATGACAATGATAATGACGAATAATATTAATAACAGCTCAAAACACGTGATAATGCTTGAATGTTGTTTTCTTATATTTTTCTCACCGGCTAAGTCATTCTAGGCCGTTTCCATGAACGCGTGCTTATCCTATACGGTCGCGCCTTTTTCCTGTTTGTCCGAATGCTGCTCGCACGTTCGTACATATGTGGGTAGATGACTACGTGTTATGTATGTGCGTAAACGATTCCGGGGATCACCGTCCCGGCGTCAGATGCTTCCCGACGACGCCCCGTGCCGTCTTTATTTACCTACTATAAAGCGCGCTGAACTCCCAACGACGCCAAAGAGCAAAATCGATCCTCGCACTTCGAACGCAGTATACGGACGTTCCTGGAAGTGTTTGCGCGACCCTCCGCAACGGCGCGATCAATATTGACAGCGAACTCGATAGATACTGGACTTTAGGCCTTTAATAACAAGAACGCGACAACCCTAGGAAACTTTTCATGCCAAGCTTGCAAACGTCGACACCTGGTATTCCACGTATATATACCTTATCGGTTTTACCGCTTTGCATTATGGGTTACGGATTATAGCCACTCCGTATGCTTTTTACTTCTGATATGCACGCACATCGGTACAGTATAGATAGAGAACGCATTGCGAACGATAAAGATATATCTACGTGCGAGCGATTGAATATAAATAAAAGTTAACGATAAGAGCCAACCTTTCGATAACCCCTAATAAAGATTCAAAAAGCATCCACGTTCTTAATATACATATATATATATATATAAACCAAACGACAAGCACACTCGTACGTTAATTATCATTATGTAATACTTGCAACTGGTTACCAGGCGCGATTTTCATTTTTTGTATTCTTTTCTTCTCGTTGATTATTTTTTTCCTTCAGTTTGCAATATCGCCCGTTACTACGGGTCAGATTATCAGAATCGTATCCTAATTCGCTTAAGACTTCATACTTATCGCAATGTTTACGTCCGAGTGCATCTAATGCACGCACTGATATTTTTTTATTCCGTTTGAAACGTATCGTTTGGTTATTATTATTATTGCCACAGCACGTGTATATGTATATGACGCATGTAGTAGCTTCAGTTAATTTTTCTCATCTAGTATATTGATCATCCATTATCTATCATACTGAGAGATTCATTGGCCGTGACAGATTCGTGCGACGCCATTCGTCGCTCTAGTACGCACTTAATGGAGTTTCATCGACGACACGCGTCCTTTCCCGCCCATCCCTTCGTCCCGTCGTTCCCTCGTAGCACCAGATAAGAGCGGGCGATATGGAAAACTCAGTTGTAAAGCGTAACGCGTTTGTTCGCTAGCGATAAAACACGCCTGCGACCAACGCCAGGCGTTCATTCATGGAAAGGCGTACTGGCAAGTCGAACAGTCGATGAATCCGACGTAAAGTTTCTTCTTGACGATTTCTGTCGTTTCTTTATTATATTTTTATTCAATCTTTTCTCTTTCGCTTCTATTCTATTTTCACGTTTGAAAGATGTTATTATTGAGTCCATAACTCATAGAAATAGGACCTAATCGCTATATAGGTTAAGACGTATTTTTATACGTCTCTCTCGAAAGACGCAATTTAAGCGTCAAAATATCGTTCGGAAAAAAATTCTGTTTTTCTGTTCTCTGCCACGAGCTCGTATATTATTCAAGTATTTACTCGCAAGAAATCCTTATGCAGCGCATGACGCACTGAATAATGTAGTACGGATAAAATGGAAAAATACACAAAACATATGTAGAAAAGCTCAATTGCGCGAATTCGCGCATGGATAGGGACACGAGATTACAATTCGCAAGGATTGACACCGCGATCTCTGGCTTCCCGGAAATCGGAATACATATGGTACGTAGCTATATATACATGTGGACATATACATATTATTATTCGCCATGCGCAAATTTCGCGAAATGGCAATACACCGAGAAACAAGTAGTCGTGGGTCGCACAACATAAACACATTACACAAGTCATGAGGGCAGGAGGGAGGGGGGGTAGGTTGAGTCTCTTGCGCATTCATACCTATTGCATAATACCTCGTGCTATTTGCAGATAGGAATATTATTATATAAATAGAATCGTCGTAACTTGACATGTAGAAGATGTATGAATTCGAGGGAGAATATGAGAAGAGAGAGACGCTCGATCGCACCATCGGATTCGCTGATTGACTCGTATCAGATACAGTGACTAAAGAAAGGGACATGATTTCGAAAAGTTCTGTCGTTTAAAACTGCGTAAACATCGCGTGGTGACCTTTAAACCTTGCGTGGAGTTGCTGGAAGTTACACGCTTACGTCGTACTGGTACACGTGTTACTTTGAGAAATGACGACTGCGCATGCGCCGCGAGATACTCGGATGCCTCAACTTCCGGTTCGAAATTTTTTTAGATACGTTCGTGACTTAGAGTGTGAAAATTTCCTGGTATTTCTATTTAATAACGATGAATCTTTAGAAGGATTTTTTGAAAAATTCTATATCTTTGCAATGTTTGTTACGGTACTTTCTTTTTTTTGTATTCGCAAATATACACAAACATCACTGCATATGTATTTGGGTATGTATATCTACCGTACGATCATTGATACCTACGTAAGCGTACTTTGCGCTTCCTCCTATGCTTACGCTCGCGTAAGTGTAAACACATTTTTCTCGGACTGACGTCAATATACTGATTCGTTTTCGGAAGACTCGAGACTGTTGAGGTAGTGTGGCGTTACCTGCGGAGACGTGTTTGTACTTAAATTTAAAAATAGCACAGAAATCCATGACGAAAACAACGGAATGACGAGTACAGTTATTGGCAAGTTAGGTTTGACTTTGGCATCGGCGAGTTTTCGAAAGCGTGACGAAACGCAGTAGTCTGAGATTTTGATAACGAGGAGTATGAGGACATTGATAAATTTCATTGAAAATAAGGGTTGTTTTTGTTTACATTCATATTAACACTTTCCAATATATCACTGTTAGTCTCGTTCGAACGTCATTTTACATGATCGGCTTGGTGTACAAGATATTCTAAATGCGTCGCTCACACCCAGCTCATGGGAATCCAATACCTGACAAGTCAGCTTATACTTCGAGTATTTACAATTACTCATGAACACCCGCCTCTTTATCGGAACCCATTTCGACAATAAATTTGTTTTCGTGTATTCCCCGCGAATCCTTCTAATTCTCAGCCCGTATTTTCTTGTAAATAAGTATCGTAAACTGTCATCGTTTAGAAATAATTCATTGTAGCTGCAGTACTGAAGCTTCTATCTATGAAAATGAAGACGACCATAACCCTAGAAAAAAAAAAATTAGACGAAGGCATTTTTGCCCCCGAGACATAAAACATAAATAAATGACATTACGAAGGAATAAAATAAGAGAGTAAAATATATTTCATATATCGTTTCACAGAATCGGCATAACCGTTACGATCCCATTAGACCAGTATTAATTTAAGGTACAGTTAAAGAGACGCAGTACCACACGCGCCATATAGAATTGTCGAAAAATACACGAGGATTATTATCAGCAGTTCTTTCTTACTGTATACAAGTATATATGTACTCTATTCTCAAAACACGCAACAAACATGTATATATAGTTATACCTAGTACACACAGTATAGAGACCGTTAAAGATATAAGGTAGTTTGGTTCTCAAAGACTGGTCAGACCAGTCCGTGCGTACAGTACGCATTTTTACCAATCCCTAAGAGGCACATACGTGCATGCGTGAACACACGCCATGCAATACGTGCCTACGGACACGGTGTTTCGAAGCAAGATAAAGAGACACAGAAATTCAGGAAAAATATTCGTTATATCCAAAAAGAAGTTTGAACAAGACGAAGAAAAATCGAGCGAGGAAGAAGTGGGTCTGATGGGAATGTTAGAAAAGCATGTGACGAGTTCACGAGAGCAGGGTCATGCGAATACGGATTTAGCCAGTTCGCAAATACGGCTGATAAATTTAGCACTGCCGTTAATTGGCCGTCGTGTATACTCGGCCTCTTTGGTACATGCGTGCGAGCGGCGACTTTTGTCGCCGTCGCGTGTTTGCTCGTCCAGTTTACGATTTGGGCCATAACGAAATTCCTTACTGTATTTATACTGTGTATACGTATTAACGTGAATTCATATTTGAGCTTTCTTGATACAACCAGAGACAAGAAGAGTGCCGGATGTTGCCACCCGATTGACTTACGGTCCGGTTTTCATGTCGCTAAGCGACAAAAAGGACTGTCTAGCGAAAGTGAATTCCAACGGGATTGACTTTCCGCGATTACGGCGAACCGCAGTGTGCTGGCTTATAGTATAAAGGCATCGCCTGCAGTATCAATGGGAAAATCGAAATGTCGCGTCAGAGAGGCTAATGAGTATAAACGGGAAAAGCGACGGAGTATCCAGTTTCACGTCAGAGAGTCTGTATAATGCATAAGGCTGTATTTATATATGTATATGTATATATATACATATATATCGATGACGCTGCGACGTTCGCGTTATTTTCCGTATATACATACCTAAGTAAACGTATAGTTTTGATTGAGTGTCGACGAGAGTTCTGTACGTGGTAGATTTTAATTAACGGTACCAGTACCAGAACAATGGCTTCTGAGTTACTCGTACCGACTCTTTGATACTGCATTCGGCATAACTTCCTCGTCGTGAGAAACAACCGCATTGGATGACTGTGTTCTTTGGTGGCTCGATTGATCCTACGGTACGATAGACATCTATAGTTATACTTACAGGTGTCCAGTTAGCTTGGTAAGGGTGGGTAAGGGATGGTGAAGGGAAGTAAAAGATGGAGATCCTTGCAGAGCGATCGCCTCGAGAGACTTTCTATTCCGATGTTCTAACGGTGCTTCTGTCATCCTTGCTAAGCCCAAGGTGCCTTTCTTGCAGGAGTCGATACTGAGGCCCCCTGGGGAATTTCCCATCGGGGACAAGGAACAGGATCTCTCTCCTCCGGCCACAATCCTGAAGTCACGAAATTAATAGGAAGAGAATGTACAAGCCGCGAAGAGAGAGAGAGAGAGAGAGAGAGAGAGAGAGAGTTTGTATATAGAAAGGATAATATTAGACGTTAGCATCTGAGATCGTTAGATCGAGGTCAGGATAACGCATAGTGTAATGAGAAAACAATAAGGCCCATTTAATTGTACAGACGGATGGATGGAAAATGGATGGATCCAATGGGCAGACTCCGCTGGGTACAATAAAGAGAATCTGATATGTCTAATTAATCGAGCCAACTACGGGAGGCCTCCCCAGTGACGTCATAGTCTTTATTAGTGGTGCAATTCCGCGGAATGTCGGTCACTAAGTTATGAAACTGCAAGAATCTATTTGCCGTCATAAGCCTCACGGTTTCTATATGTGGTACACTTTCTCCCAGCCAAGATAAATATTCTCTCGGTTCGTTCGTATGGGCTTTTGTACCACATGTATCCACGTAATCTACGTATGAGCGGGTCCACGTGTTTCCATATGTGGATTCATGTCGTCTGTGATGGTATATGGGTACTGCGTTAATGTATCATTGCCTTTTCCTCATTTTTCCTCGTTGGAAACAAAGTCAAGACCACGTGGCCCCATATGGAAAGAAAAAAAGTATGTTAAGAAATAGTGAAAGTAAAAAAACAAGTGAATCAAAGATTCACATACCAAGGAATCCTGTGTTAGTAGGCTACAGGTACAGTAGGTGGAACAGTGTGTTTCTGTAAATTTCGCAAGGACGCAAAATTGGGTCAGCCACTGGGTCAGCCACTCGCTTAGAAAGGCCCCCGGACGTACGGAGTCAGCCATACGAATAAGAACAAAGGCAAGAACAAATTTTTACGGTTTTTGACAACGATTACTTCCGGGAGTCATTAATCGTACAGTTCAAACCAGACGCTAACAATTCATTTGGAGTAACTAGATTGTTGTTGTGCTAGACAATGTGATACGTAGAAAAGTGAGATACTCCCACGGACGAAATTCCACTTCCCTTTCTTTCTGGGACTCGTAGAGGCCCGGCTGACTGGTAACTGAGATTTAAAAAGTCTTTGAGAGAATTTCTATGTATGAGAGAGAGAGAGAGACCTGCAAGGGGAGGTGGCGTCATGGCGTCATGGTGATCAGGTCCCAAGTGAGCCCAGGACTCTGATTGTGACTCATAGTCGGTGGGGCCTAGTAAGCAACATACGTCGAGCCTAATCGAGCCAGGCTGACTCAGGCTGTCGTCAAAGCCTTACCTAACTCTAAGTAGGTTTAGGTCGGCTGCGCCTACGGTCCCCGGAAAGGGCCCCGCTCCCATTCCTCCGAGTGAATCATTCACACTTTTCTTACGAGTCCCATGAACTCTTCTTGCAATTTTCTTCAACGATCAACTACTTGCCCATCCATTTCAAAGTGTACTGGAGATTCATTCCGCCATTCCTCCTGGGGAATCCCAACAATTTCCGGCTGCGTTTTCATTGGAGCGAAGGTAGTCTCAGTCAGTCGCTATCCCGTTTACCTCCGGCTATTTAGCATATCCTGGTTCTCGACGGCGCGGCGATCATTTCTCCATCGGCCGTAAAGCAAGCAGCCGAGTTCTTACGCAAGTCTTATGCATTGTCGGCAAATAGATTCCGGGTATAGCTATTATTGTCACTATCCCACGACAAAGTGCAATTCCAGCGAGCAACTGTCAAGTTTCCTTTCCACAAAATCTATGTTCTCGTCTATTTTTATGACTTCCAAAAATTTATCTTACTTTACTTGCATTCCGTAAAATCTTGGCATGTGCTCGCGAATGGCAAATACATTAATTCCCTGGAATTCGTTTTGCCATGTATAACTGCCTATGGTATGTCGTCTGATTGCGTTTGAGTATCGCCGTGTGACGTTGATCAGAAAAGGGTCTTGCACGCGTGGGCCTTAGAGACTGTCTAATCTATCACAGGATTATCGTGCTAAGAATACCGAGAAGGGAGAAACGCACGGTAAGAATGTAAAAGACAATGGAATGTGTCGCGTCGCGCATGCGTGCCTCTGTAGAATGCGGCCCCGTAACGGCACATCCGTTAACCACGGCGGCAGCGGCGGCAACGACTCAGCACGAAAGGGGCCTTCTCCGCAAGTAAAGATATGCCTAAAGAAACACAGCGAAACTCAAATAAAAGAACGAAGGAGGCCAGCGAGGAATTACGAAAACTAGAAAAATTGAAGAAATCATTAGGGAGTCAAAGAAGCCGGTCGCCGTGGTAACCACAGTAATGAAGTAAGAGAGTAAAAGCTGTTTACGTCGATAGAAAAATGTCAATCGTGCCACCAAGTTGTCCGGCGAATTCGCGAAATCATTTAAAAAGTACAATCCACGTGAATTTTCCTAGGTCGTGACAGGGTCAGAAACGTGTCTAGAATGATTCGGCGATACTCTTGACGTGTATGCGTGCTCCACACGTGCCAAGGCTGAAGTTAAAGCGGCCGACAATATGGCGCAGTAGTAAAAGTTATTACGGTTGCCTTGCCGCGACCTAAACATGTTTTCCTACCGAGCACGTAACGACAACGTTATTTCTCTATCTGCACAGTGAATTTTCAAATGGTTACCCAACCACAGAGATAACGTAGACGTCAACGACGATGATTTTCACCAATCCTTATTTCTTTTGTCCATCTTCAATTTCTATAGGCATATCCAATATATACATATATAGCAGTAACATATGTAGTAAGAGTACAGTGGAAAAGGTCCTGTCCCGTCTCGGAGTGAGTCAGGATTGGATATGCGGCTGCAACGTAAAGCCTGGAATGCAGAAGCGAAATAAAAGGATGCTAAGCCCAAAGGAGGATGCAGGAGAGTAAGAGAGACTCGACTGGAGGTGCTTCACTTCGATGAAGGTGGCAAGGTGAGGAGGTGGAGTCGAGGTAGCGAGAGTGGAATACTGGAATGCGCTCCCAGAGGCCATTTCAGTTCGATGTCCTCCGTTCTCGCTCTCCTCCTTCCCTCTCTCCACACCTCCCACTTCGTCTTCTTCGCATCCTCATCCTCATCCTCCTCTTCTTATCCACCTCATCTTCCCCGTAGCCTTTAGCAAGGATCCAGAATAGGCTTACACACGCGTCCCAGGATTCTCTCGTTGTCGAAGCGGTGTTCAGCTCCTTTGCGGAAGAACCAGTGATACCCTAACCTAACCCAAGCTATGAAACACAGCACACGAGATGCAATAGAACCATTGATGATATTTTTCAAAGAAATAATATAAAAAGCCTCCTCGCTCCTTTACGTTTCCTCCAACATCTAGTCAACGAGGACGCGTGCATCGAAGATGACTGCACTGCTGAAGAAAGAAAAGGACGCAAGGACTAGTCGTGCCGAAAAGTGTAAACGAGCCGTTCAAGGAATCGCGCGATCTGATATACATACAGCATTTATCACAGGCGACACGTGTCCCCCGGTCGATCCGCGCACACGTTCGCATGTTCACGCGTTAACGTGCTCTCACGTTCTCACAACTTGAACTCAGTGTCCGTGCTGACTCGTGTGAAAGAGACTCCAGAACTCCGATGGCTATTGTTACATCGGCACGGTGAATCGTAGCTGTGCGTACTTACACGGACTGCCCTATCAGTCTTCCCTCTCTGTCGTTCTCCGAGTTTCCCGTGGATGCCCGAATAAAAGAACCAGAATTGTCAAGTGCACGGACTGCATTCCTTTGTATACTATAGGCACATGTGCATCCTACCGAGTAATTCTTTAATCTCACAAAGAGTCCTGTCGGATTTATCCATGCGGCGGTCCCTTCAAACTGTCGATCGTTAGACACGTTAGGCGGTTCTCTTTTTACTTTTTAATTGACCGTATTTACTTTTTGGCTACCACTGAATGCAGGGGTCCTTTTTCCTGCAGGCACATCCTTGGGCAGATCGAATATGAGTAGCGTATGTACAAGAAAGACAGAAATGAGAGAAAGGCGAGGTTTATTGCCAGAGAGCAATGAGTGAGGAGATGAGAAAGATGTGAAAAGGAGAGAGAGAGAGAGAGAGAGGACAGTGTCCAGCTAAACAACATTGTCCGGCAGGGCATCCACGCATTCCTCTCTCACGCTGCGGCTGGGCCCAAGGCCCACGGTCGGATGGGGCCCACACGCGAGACACACGGCGGACCCCCACGTATAAGGAGACTCGATAAAGCCGTGGCTCCAGCCCTTCCACGAACCTCTACCGAGATCAAGGACGTGCCCGCTCTCTTTTCTTACTTTTCTTTTTTTTTTTTCTCAAATCTTACAATTTTTCCCAAGACCAAATTTCAATGCTGGTTCAGTATCCGCTCTATCACAACCTAAATAGATAGTACGGAAAATCAATGAGAAATGCATTCGCTGCTTTGTTTAGTTTTTTTTTTTTTTTTTATTTCCTCGCTTTACTCATCCAGGGAAAGAAAATCCTGAGAAAAACAATTTCTCGAGCGATCGACGACGGCATTAAGCAATGTCAGTTGCCGGCGGAAGCACCTGTCGTTTCCCGTATTCCGATTCATTGGTTAAACAATGCCAACCGTGATAGTAATGGTGGTACCCCTACGTCTTGAACCAATCAACCGGAAGGAACACTGCGCGATGCTAATAACTCCATCCTTCAAGAATGAGCTCAACCACCCATTGGGAAATCTGCCGAGAGAAAAGAACATTCCGAAATAATCAGAGAGAAACGCGCGTTATTTCTGTTCGATAAATTTTCGACAATTATCATTTCCCAAAAATATCATTCAACTTTTCGTAAAACAGTATAGTGACGCAGGGTACCTTTTCACTCGCGCGAACGATCAAACTCCGAACGGTTCGCGCGAAACTGGATCGAATTGAGAAAGTCGAGAGGGAAACTTTCCGGATGTTATTGAACGAGGAATCTAAGAGCAGTGTAAGAGAGAGAGAGAGAGAGAGAGAGAGAGAGTCTTCTCAATCAGTCACAGTTATCCAACAATACCAATTACAAAGAATGAAAATAATTGTAATTAATTCAGTACCAATTACCTCGATTGTCCTATATAACCTAAAAAAAACATTCATATACCACATCCCAATGTATCCAAGCAAATTACATGTAAATCCTCGGCAAATATTTTTTCCCTCATTACAGCCCGAGCGCATAAATACCATATGAATGAATCGAATGCTCGCTTGAGTCTCGGTCCTGAAACTCCATAAGAATACATACCGATAAGCCCTGCGCACATCAGTCTTATTATGTTCCATGAGTTAACTAGGTAACGGTCTGCCGTAAGAATGACAGCAGTACCACTCATCGGCCAGGATACTGGAGGAAAGAAGCCAATAGCCGCGAGTCGTAGAAGGGATAAGGAAAAGAGAGAAGGAAGAAAGAGAAAGAGCCGCGGTCCCCGTTAAGAGATATTTAGCATAGGTTATTGCGCATCGCTCTACTTTGCCGGGCAAACACGTGCCAGACATTCTCCGTGTGCGCGATGCCGCAACGAACTAACCGCCATATACTATCGCGTCTACCAGCGCAGTTTACCTATCTCCTAGACAGCCATACCGGAATACCCTCAACTTCCTCGTCGCGTTCCTGTTTCCTAATTGCACCTGCGATGCGCCAATAGTATATGCACCACGTATGCACTCCGACGACTCTTCGCCACAAGAAGCATGAGTATAGTCTGGCACTAATCGGCATAGAATCTAGAAAGGATCCTCTGTATGCTGAGCTATAGGAAGTTTCCCGGACGATGGTAGATACGAGTTCTGCACCTTGCAAGGATGCATCTCTCAGGTGCATCCACGGTCAGTGAAGTGAGAGAAGGAGTAAGAGGAACAGAGAGGTAGTATACGGCCACGGAGAGTATATAGTCTTGAGTTCAGTCCTGTGAGAGGTAAGTTTGATATAGGTACACTTAGTACATGCACTAAGATAGCGTAGGTATGTACCGAGTGAATCCACGCGTTACATGCATCCACTCTGCATACCTTCTCCTTCTCTGCCTCCCTCCCCCCTCCTTCCCGCCACCCTTCCCTTCGCCATACAAGTTACCTATGTAGATATAACCTATCTGCATGTCACATAGGATGCACATGGTAACTGTGAAAAGGAGTTAAGGCATGAAGGAGGTGAGATGGAATAATAATGAAGAAGAATAGAGAGGAGAGTATATATAAGTATATATGCATATATACGAGGAGGAATCGAGTGTAGGTTTGACGCGAATATAGAATGTAGATTGTAGAATACGTTGACTATACGTGGATGCTAAAGAACGCTGGCGATCGAGGTAGCGACCTTCTAAGGCCGCGCCGAGTCGAGGGAATGTTCGCTGCAGACATTTCGCGTGAGAAAACCACGAGTCCCACTTGAGGTAACTCGCTAACTCACTCCGCAGCGACTAGAGAGCGCGGCCCGGAAAAGTAATTGTAAATTTAAGCGTAGCTGTTATGCAGCCTTATGTCCGTTGTAAAATGATATTTAAGTGAAGACGACATAGTAACAATTGTATCCCGTTAGTGACTTAGACTAAGTGCCGATTGAGTATAGTGTTTACGCTAGTTAACCGATTTTGAACGACTTGTGTGTCTGTCTCTGTCTCATTCGTGGTAACGTACGTAAGACTGTCTCTCTCGCACTCGTTGAGGCTATGGTAAATTCATTAAATCTAAGGTCTAGACCTTTTCGGATTACTAAAATGTGTTTATGTCATTTAAACGATGGCCTTAAGGCTATTTCCACGTTTGCTCGTACTCGTTATCGATTGGTATATCTTTATCGTTATTAATTTGTGTCTGATATAAATGACGCTAAGCATTATGGATTGTGGAATGTATATGGAAAGGGCACTGTACGGTAAATGCATGCGATCGAACGGTTATATACTCGGATCCTTATTGGAGAACGAGTGAGTAGTTTTTTCTTTGTTTTCTTCCCATCTATTTCTGTCTAACTCTCTTCTAGCCGTCGCGTCCTGCCGATGCGAGCAAGGGCCGCTCCTATACGGCCGGATTGCATTCTCGGGATACCGTGGACGATTTTCTTTATTTTACCTTATTCAAGAGCAGAGCCGCCAGACGGAGCCGACTCCGACGTGCATTCCCAAAGTACACGCCAATTCGTTTGGGCCACGAGGACTGCAGGGAATAGAAGGAAAGAAATAAAGCGCGTAGGTATATGGCGTGGTGAAAAAGGCAATTATGGAGAAACAGCCGTAAAAAAAAAAAGAGGGGAAATCAGAGTGGACAAAAAGAAAGTGTACCTAGCTAAGGAGAATTCGACACTTCTCACGAGCAATTACATTCTCACGAGTACCGAACGAAAACGTGAGCGCTCCTTGTGCAAACGTGATGAGAATTAGATTTCAGGTCAATGAAATCTATCGTGCTCAGGGAACGGTAACGAAACGGAAGAGAACGGTACAGAACTGAATAGACGAGCACAGACAGGACGCCAAATAGAATGCGAGGAAGAATATAAAATAGATGATAAAAAGAGAATAAGTTGCAAAAGTTGTGTGCTGCTAGCTCGTGCTTTTAGCTGGCTGCTACGAAGCGACTGGAGAAACGCTGAGGACTAGGAAGTAATGGCGTTGTACGTATGAGGGGGAAGTGGAGTGTAAAAGGAACGAATGAAGACTGTGGACGAGGGATGGCTTGGCGAACGAGGGAAACGTGGAAGGGAAGAGAGGGAGAAAAAAAGACTTACGAATCGCCGAGTAAGGATAACAAGGTGTCGGATGTCGGCACGCGCTCGCAATCCACTACCTCCTCCTTGGCTCTCCTATTGCATTCTGTCGAAATTCCTTGTGCTGCGATTCTCGTAACTTCCTTGTGTACTTTTGTTCATTCGCTTATTTATTTACTCGCTTTGTCATGGACTACGGACGATTTGCGTAGTCATGCGACAATGCGACGTGCAGACGGGATACTTGTTCTAATTTGGTATAGACTCTTTTACGGGATTGCTTGCACGAAGAAACCGAGTGCCATTCCGTCATCGCGCGTCGCTGTCAGAAGACGACGGTGGTGTTGGGTGGATGGTGGTGGCGACGACGGTTGCGTCACTACGGGTCGTGAACCCCGCGAACGACGAGGGAACTACCGAAATAGCTACGACCTCAGTGAATACGAGACACGGGTGGAGAATCAGGAACGTAGAAACACGGATACTTTACTCTTTCTATCTTTAATCTTTTATCGCGTCAAACGAACGTATGAAACTGCTAAAAGTACATCGCGAAGGTCCTCGTCGTATCTTCCCGAAAGGGTAGCTCGTCCTTCTGCCACTGAAATAGACTTGAGGAATCCTTGACGTTCTACCCGAAGGCTTAGACGTATTTTAAATTACACTGTCAATGCCAAAGTGCGTCTCTCGACAAATCTCTCAAAATTTTCACAAGACTTTATAAAGGTTATAGCGTGTTCCGTCTGGCCGTATAAAAGGCACCTTAGGCTGTCCTCCTCTTCCTCCTCCTACCAATGCATCTCTACATTGCAAAGAAGCGGATTTAACCGGTGCAGCAGCCACGGCGCTGCCCGACACCTTACTCGACTTGGCAAGAGTCTCGCGAGGGACTTGGCATCCGTCCCGTAAATATAGCCGTCGTGGCGCGTCGCGACGCGCCCGCTCGTAGACGTAGACTCAGACGTCCACGTCGCAAATGACCTCTCCTCGAGTCGAGTCGAAATGCGAGGCCGATTTATCGCACAGGGCGCCCTTTAACTCCTGCGCCTTTTATTATTCGAGACCTTTCACGCTCATTAACCGCTAACTAGTCGAGGACGATTCGATCGCGCTGCAATAGAGGACGATAGACACTTTGCCTTCGGGTAAATCCATTGATATTATTAATTTTGCAAAATCAAGAAAAGACTCCTATTATACACCGATTAACCAGCTGCCCGTCTATTATATGGAAAATGCACTTGGAGATATACTTGAAAATGAAGAAAAAATTCCTTTTCGTTTTTATAGCCGGGAGCAGTACAAGTTTACGCTATAGTAATACAGGTACGTGTATTCCAGTATAACTATAGCTACTTGAGCATCTCTTTGAAAACGGATTTAAAATTATGTGCAGGAAATTATTTTTTTCTGACAAATTACCCTTTAGAGTTCATTGACTCTCTCTATTTCTCTCTCTCTCTCTCTCTCTCTCTCTCTCTACTTCACTACTCTAGGTAGAAACTACGCCATGTAACTGACCTATGGCCAGTGGCAAGAGCCGTCTCACGCAATGGGCACGCACTCGGCCACGCATTCGGCCACGCACACCTGCGGCTAATTTACGGATCCGAAGGCACCACGATGTCTGGAGACTCTTACGAACGCACATTAATTCCATGAAGAAGGCCGACTACTGCCTCGTGAGACTTCCGGAAACGGGCGTTACGTCATGACGACATATTACCGACCTTCTACGATTCCTTAGCCCGTCCGATCCATCCGCTACTCTTTGACGGCCATTATGCCATCTACAAATATATAAAGACAATCTAGTTTGCCAGGAGACATAAGCAGGTCACCGATAGGCCTGTGTCTTATGCAGTCCCTTCTGAAAAAAAAAAAAGATTGATTCTTTTTATTAGGCATCTACAAAATTTTACTCTCTCGCCTACACACCGAACTTGATTCTACCTCGAAATATATAAATCATAGGCTCGGCGGATATAAAAAATTTCACTTGCGTGCCTACGTGTAAACATCCATTTTTTTATAGCGAATGAACGAGACTCACCCACGTCTATTTAGCGATCGTACTTAAAACTTGGAAATAAATAGTTGTTTCTTTGATTTTACAATAGTTATTGTAAAACGGTTTCGAACGAGCTAAGCAATTTCGAATTCCCTGGTAAAAATGACCAAACTAATTTAAACGATGAAGTCAAGCGATCTTTTATAGAAACTCTAAATATTTCAGTGATCCTATATAAGAAAACGGGAATCACGCGCTTCCATAAACAATAATCCATTATTAAATATATCTCTAAAAATTCAACTAAAATACCAGCTGAAACAAAAAACTGGAAAAACACACTCGTATGCGCGCGCGTGTGTGTGTTACATTAACATTTAGAATTTCCTCAATATCCATAAAATGCAAAATGAATTCTTCCTTCCCGCCGAGCATTAACGACGACCTCCGCACAGCTCATTCGGCTAGGATGAATTTCCGGCGAGGAAGCGTCACAATTAGAAAACCTCGGAGAGGAAGTATCAATTGCGTCACGTCCACGAGGCTGGCAGTAACAACGCGCAAAGTCTATATGCATAAGAGTCGTTACAGTTGCACCAAAGCAATATAGTACAAAACCATACACCTCTTATCGACACAAGTCATTATGTGCATCGGCATTGGCGTCGTCGTCATCGTCATCGTCGTCCACGCCGATACTGTCGTAGTTCCCATTTAAGTGAGCACGAATTATACACGATAAGCGCCGCCATAAGCGTAAACCGTCACAGAAAACGTCACGACAGTTAACGCAATGACGCATTACCACAATGCACCTCGCGAAGCCACCTTATGTACTCGCGTGCATTTGCAATACAGTACCCGATTCTCCCGTGCCTATATCAATTGTCCCAAGTCAAGGTGGACAGCCAGTCGATCAATTACTGCGTTTCTCGACAGACTATATATGACGTTAAATCGTGAAAAGTGCATTATTTCTTTCTTCCCTTCTAACAATGTATCGCAAGAAATATCACAGAGTAGTCACGTACTTCACTACGGTGAGAAAACGGCTGCACGTAAGTGTCGAAAAGTTTGTTTTTTTTTCATAAAATATTACCATGTAGAGTATACGGCCAATGAAGGAAACATACGATACGTATATAATAGATACAGAATAATACAATATATAAATCAAAACAGTCTTTTCGATAATACTCGAGAATAAAAATATGAAGAAAAACTTACGAAGAGAGGGAAAGTATGTGCAGAGTCCATATGAGCGTAGTATTAAGAGAATCCTGATGTTATTGTATATTCGCCCATATGTGTTTCCACGCTACACGCGCGCGCGCACCTATATACATGTACTCGTATGAGACTGCTGGACGGATGAGGTTACAACAGTGTGATAGAAAGAGATGAAAAATCAGCGTAAATCTACACGTGTAACTCATGTGGTGCAATGCTACGTGGAATGTGCGTGTGACCGTGTGTGTATATACCGTGTGAATTCATGTGTGGGAAATTAATGTAGAATACATGAGAGAATGGAACTTTGGCGCCATTGCCAAAAAACAGAGAGTCACGTGCGACTCCGTGCGTTACCTAGGAATCGCGTCAAACCCCACGTGACTCGCGGCTGCAGGCGGTAAAAAAAAGAATGTTAAAACGGTAGAGAGAGTAGAGAGAGGAAAAAAGAGAGGAAGCAAAGGCGGGAAAAAAAAATTCGAACTAATCACCTGAGAACTAAACGGGTTGAGGCTACGAGGTGAGAGAAATTACTCACACGTGGGCCATATTGAAACATACTGTAGATACTTTGAACGTATCGCGCATGCGTAGTACAATGGGTGGATCGTAAATTCCACGTTAAAAATAACGAGAAGGGTTGACAACACTGAGTAAAGCAGATGGAGACACGTTTGTATATGTATGCATAGTACTTACTTGTGTGGTTTTAAAAGAATGTCAAATTGAACAAACAGTACCGTGCGTAAGTCATATCTTGTACAAGAATGACGTAAAGGCTATGACACCTATTCAAGTAAAACAAAAATATATGGCTCATATACGATATATATATATATATAATTCATACGTGAGTTTGGTAGGTAATAACCTAACCGTTTCATGTTGCGCGTGTATTTACGTGGTCAGAGAGGTGGCGAGGGGAAGATAAATAAAGTGAGGAAAAAAGGGATAGAGGGAAGAAGAGAATAAATGGAAAACGTAGAATCGTTCGGGGATCCTAAAAATAGTGAAGCTGACATTTTTTACTTTCATAGGCACGTGACGGATGGTCGTTTGTTTGAAGGATATTCATTGGCGGTCAACGTCAGTTATAAAGAGCGATAGAGAGAAAAAGAGTGGGAGAGATAGAGACAGGTATCGCCCAGAGATGAAAAGTGAATCATTGTTTCTACCTATACACGTTCCGCATGAAAGTCTGAGGGGCTTAATTGAAATTTCAGCATAGGAAACTCGTGTGTAAATTAAAATTTGTTTTGAGTTTATCGGATTGGTACGTATGTACGTTTTGGAAGGATCCTTGCAAGTACGTTGAATATATATTCTAGGTCGAAAATGGTATTTAACAAAATTTGTATTACTTTGAGGCTTTTGTCCAAATTTCGAGCTCGGGAGTCAATTTCAGTTTGAACGTCTTCATTGTTTTTCCGAATACTTTTCGGGAGGTTTCGAGGGCCAAACATGAATATATATTTCGATTCGATATAATACAAAGCGATTTCCTGTTTAGTGGTATCTGTAACGAGATTAACGTGTCAAATGGAAGAATCCGTCTGTATGAAATTCTGATTGGAACTGAATTGTAATTGCAACTGTTCCTACGTAATAATCGGAGCTGAGAATTCAAAAGTGAATTTGACTGTCGTTTCCGATTACGAATAACGTAAGTAGATGATCGATAGGTGACAAAAATGACAGTTTGCTGAAAATTATCAATAGGCCATCTCCTTATGAACCGAAACATAAATAAGTCCCCTCAAAGTGACGCTGATATCACGGCTCGACTATGTGTATATCAGCCAAAATACAAACCACTAATTGCGCCACTAATTTCTAATTAGTCATCTACGCTGTACTAAGACCCAGACTGGCACGCGCTGGTATTGTCTGGCGTAGACCAAACGTGGATGGGGAATTGTGGAAACTTTCCTACTAGATGCTCGCGTTATCACGCACGACCCGAAAATCCTGGCCAATGCTGATAACACCGATATGGGCTATCGACTTCGCTGTACGTGTAGCAAATTTTTTTACAATTGTAAATTGATAAGGAGAGGAGGTTACGGTGTGTTGGTGAGGAGTAGGGGAGGGGGGCTCTAACAATACACGTGTGATTAATTACAGTTGAAAGTAGAAGGAAAGCGCGAGCCACAGGCAGCATCGATTCGCCTTCTATAGCTCCAGAGCTACTATTCACCCTATCGCCTTATCACCCTATTACCCTTTCACCCTTTGACCCTTCCTCGAATAACCCTTCCATCTACCTACCGCTATATACAGACCTACCAATCCTTTCCTACACAGTCTATCTCCTATAGTCGCTTCTCCCTCTGTATACTATATATCGGATACACTTGCTACTTGCATACTTGTATGCTTCTCAATTCGCATAAATCGCTACTGTGTATACACGTCTGTACATACTATACGACTAGGTCAATACCCGTTATCAGTGGGGCTATATCGATTCTACCGTACTATTCTCCACTGTACCGTTAATCCTTTTCGGAGCAAAATCCTTCGTCAGGAACTAGAAAAATTTTCCCTTCCTCCCATCCCAACCCCCTACCATCCCCATATCTACGTCTCCTACCCTATGCGTCTTGCAGCGATATCTGCCGTTAACTTCCTAGAATAGTTCAATGACAGTAGTGACGTAGACTTCCTGATAGAATTATCGGGATAACCAGGTTTATCTCTGTGAGAAAGGTAGGAAATAGTCGATATTACTAAGTAAAGGTCTACTATCGGTAGTACTGAAAAAATTGTATTTCTTTTTTAAATAAAAAGAGAGAAGCGAGGCGAGAGAAAATACTTTCTGCAATGCACAAAGAACACAAGCAGGTACTTGGTGCGCGAGTTTGCCTTATCTTGTAGAATTCTTCACTTGAGCGCGCATACGTATACACGTATGGTGGTGATAAATCATTGAAGTCAAATAGGATAGCAATCAAAGTGGCGCGTGCCACGAGAACGGGTGAGAGTAGATGAAAAAAAAATTGTAAAAAAATTGCATGATTATTACGTGTGTACTTAAAAGCAATTCGTTAATGATCACCGACGCCAGAATGGCGACGCTCGTGATCGACGAAAGGCGCCCGATAAGAGATAGCGCGTTGTCATTGTCATCGTCCAACATCATCTTCACGAAATCATCGTTGTGTGTCGTGTCGCGTCGCGTTGTTGTCGCCAAAAACAGAGGATAGGCGCCGCGAGGTCGTTGCGCAAGCACAGCTGGAAGCACGCGTGGGCCCCACGCAATACGTTCTCATACAAAACAATAAGAATCGTTTGTATACTTCGTAGTATATCTATATACTCTGCATATACATATATATCTTACGTTAGACACACTTAACCAAGCCGCGCAGGTTGCGCTCGAGCATGCATTCAATTGGAATAAAAAAAAGTATATCAATATCATATATTTCATATCACGAGAGACAACCGAATATGAAAATATTTTTGAAAATTAAGTAAAAGTGTTATTGATTCACGAGTACCACCTGAACATGGTTCTTACCATGAGAATTAAATGAGTGAGCTAACTTCAGTTGGTACGTCTCGGCTGAAGAATTCTGTACTATCGAACCAGGAATTTTCCTTGACTCTCTCTCTCTTGGAAAAGCTAGTGAAACGTCAGTAAGGCGGTAACGTTACACGTCAATTGTCAGGAATGAGGGCGAGTGTGAATGGCGGCGGTAGAGAAAAAAAAACAGAACCGTATAGTGCAGCGAGGTAGCGAGAGAGTAATAGAAGTTTGCGGGAATGAATGGGATAGAGAAGGAGAGAGATACGTTTAGCATAGTCGTGAGTGCCAATAAATAGCGGCGCTCGATAAAAGGGCATTCCCTCCAAGAATTAGCATGGAAGCATCGTTAGCCAGGATTAACGATACTTATCAGGTTAGCTTTTACAGCGAGCAATACAGTCGACATCCTGTCTCAGAAATTTTCTAACGTCGCGACGTACGTCGAGTTCTTCATCCTACGATCAACGTCGCGCTCTGACTTGATTCTATTTTTCTTCCTTATAACATGACAGCCTTTGTCTGTATTGCGTTACTAAAAATCAAGCAGCAATCACTCCTCTTTACACGCGTATACCTATATAGTACAGGCACAATTGCTTAGCTCAATTTCATATTTCCCGCCGGTAACGGTACTGCGAGGTAAACGAGGTACATTACGTACGAGGAAAGGAACTTGAAGTGAAAATATATTTGTTCACTTATATTTCAAAAGGACTGAAATGGTCGCCGACCAGATAATTAATATCGATCGAGACTCGCCAAATCCAAATAAACATGATTGGCATGTAAGTCGAGACATCGAATTACGTTATCAGCAACCAGGCTGATGTATGAGTAAAAATCCGTATACGCGAAAGCATCTCTTTTCTATCTAACGCGATATGTAATTCGGATTTATACAAAGGTACTGTCTGCTATTGGCTATTATTATTTCAGTGTTACTGTATTCCTACGTTCTTACTATCAGTAACGTTTTGTACTGGTAAGTACCAGGTACCTGTCACACGTGCGTCATATGACACAGTAATAACAAACTCTCCAACGTAAGATATACATAACAGTTGATACCGTATCATCAGCGTTCTAAATGCCTGGCATTATCTGTATATAAGAAAGTAAAAAAAGAAATCTCAGAGTGGGAGCCACGTGCGTAGAAACAAGACACAGGGTACTTACGATACCAATAATAAGTCTAAGTATCCTAAGAATTAAGAAATTCAAAAATGAAAGTACACAGTGTTACAATTCAACAAGAATACTCATACTAGATTAATCTCAAGTCTGATTGGCCGACTGATACTGATATAATAAATTTACTCTATGAATCGCAGCGATCCTTGCCAGTGACATTGGCGTCTAGTAAAGACTGACCGCAGAGCCTCTGGATTCTCGAATTCGTACTAGCAGCTTTCGTATAGGAAATCAATTCGAGCCAATCGCACACCTCGTAACTAGGACGCGATTGTCAGCAAGTATACGATTCGTATACGAAAGTATAAACTCGAAAATCAAGGCCCAGAAGTCGCCCTAGTAGTCACCGCTGACGGAACGAACGTCGCGGCCAAAAGTAGTTTTGGCAGCTAAACGATAAACAAGCCAAACGTGCATATAACGTAATTGAAATTTCAGTGACAGTCAGTAACGAATACCCGTTCGTGCCGTGCGACTCGCGTCCGATCGTATCGAGACGAAACAATAATAAAACACATCGTATTCGTTTCTCGCGAACTAAATACGTCCGCAATTGACTTTTTACTTTGCCGTACTGCAAATGACGTCGGACTTTATCATAACGAAGGGAAATGATTCACGTTACCCATGCGATTCATTTCGTCGCGGTAAGTTGTACGCGTCCTCGAAACACTTGATAAATATATCGATAAACACTGATAAATATCGATACAACCTACCCGTGTCCGTATCTACGCGTTGGAAGTGCGTTGGCGTTAGCGTCACGTGTTAACGATTGTCAACATAAGGTTGTGATATATAATTGGTCCTATTCCTTGTAAGTATACAACCAGCAGGATACCCGAGCAGCCATCTGCATGAACGTAGCAACGTATCTGCTTCTTTTCTCGAATCCAAATTGCTACCGGATCACAATCGCTAATAGTAATTCCAGGCGTTTCCTCCTTAATAGAAAGACCTACCTGTGTGCAACGACCGGTAAATTGATCTCATAATACCAAAAGATTCTCATGCGTTATCGCGATACGTGTACACGTATTTTTTTTTCTGTTTTCTTTTAATCCCTCGTAGCGATCGACAAATCGATCGGTCGATTAATGAAACAAGAGTGAATTCCTGGCGATACTACGAACGTTCGCTCTACTTTGTAATCTGTCTCTTTTGCAATGTATTATTATATTACCCGTGACGCGTGGTCCTTGCGTCTTACGTAATGTTGGAATATAGGTAAGTGTGTTACGGCGCAAATGCATTATTCTGACAGTTCTCGAGAATTATCTATCGGAAATTCCAACTGTTTCAATAGAATAACGTAATATGTATCGATTACATAAGAGAAAGAGAGAGAGAGAGAGGGAGAGAGAGAGTAAAACTTATCAAATCACACGGCTGAAGATATAACCGAGTAAGACGAATGAAATTTCAACTACACTCAAAATACACGAGGAACTTCCTCTTGATTGACCGAATTAATTATACGCTTGGTAATTAACGATAAGACCTAAGCAGCTATGGATGAAGAATGATTACGTGGACAGTGAAGAAAACAAAAAGAGATACGGGCAAAAGGGATGCCGGCGGGCGTCTCTCTAAGCCACGAATACCGCAAAGCAAATATATATATATATATACATACATACATTGTCTAGTGTGTATCTGGCTTTAATGAATGAAAACAAAGGTCGGCCATTATCGACAGGATGAGTAGCCGATTGCACGACGACGCCAGTCGTCGCACATTCTATATGTTCAACATGCGCCAATACCATCTATTATCATAGACATATTGTTCCTCGTTTATCCCGTGGTACAATGCGTTACTCAATTTTGCGCAATTCTCAATCAAGATAATAAAGATCGTTTCTATAGTCAATTGGCGTGCAAATAACAGGCGGCATAAGCCCGGTTCACGCGGGAATAAAAATAATACGCAACGCATCGTCAGGCACAATAGGAAAGCCGCGAAAATAGAATTGAAAAGAGAAAAGAATAAAAATGTTTGCGAGCAAGGCGAGCATTTGCGTCAGGACGGGTCAACCGCCATGACGTATGTACGTCGCTCGGTCACTTGGTTTGTCGTTCTCTTTCACTGGCAAAGGAAGTCCCTAAGTGCGAACTAATTGCGTGAGCAAGCATAAAGCATGCCACGTGGCGACCATTTCAAACGCTTATTTCAACTGGCCAAACGTCTGTCTCTTTTGCTCTTCGTTATTTAACTCGTACGCTTCTTCCTCTTTTATCATTTCTTCGTAATAACCGGTTCGCTCGAGCGTCCACTGCTCTCGTTTCCACGCACCGTCTATTATCATTGAGCAAAACAGATTCCTACGTATGGTAATATGAAAATTAAGAAAAAATAATGCCCAACTTTACTTAGAGCCACGATTAGTCTCATCACAGACATTTTTAAACCGTCTACTAGGACGAACGACATCTCACGGATAGTTTCTTTCGAAATTATTTTCTTTTGATATTATTATCAACGTACGTTTTATCTCTAACTACTCGTAGTACAGTACTGCTCTAACGTGAATTCACAAGAAGTAAACTAAAAGTTACCCAGAATGCCAGGCATATAATATTCAACGTACAGAAAAGGATTTTCATTAGGGTAGTAATTAGCTCATCCGAAAATTCATTCCAGATATTACTATAATATGCAAACAATCAAATGACCAGATAGTCTGCAAAGAATTGGATTGTCATAAAACTGAACGTCAACGCTACGTCACACTAGCCGTCGTATAGACATCGGTTTATATATACCGGGTGTGCTAAATATGCGCTTCCGCATTCGAGTAGCTACTAGGTAGCTAGCGAGTGAGTAAGCAAGCAGGCAAACGAGTTAGCAGCCAAGATAGTAGCCAGAACGGGGGAGCTCGACACGTTGTATAACTAATTGTAAGTCAGAAGGAGACGGTCTCTGTTTTACCCATCTCGAAAATTCTTTTTTTATATATTTTTCATATTTCCATCTCTCTCTCTCTCGCTTTCAGTTTATCAGTGTTCACATTCGCTTCCTCCTTCTCATTCATTTACCTCTTTTCTATTTACTCGAATATCTCTTTGTCTAACAACGACCGACCTAACCTAGTATTACCTATCAGCTACTATTATATACTCCAAGAAGCCGCCTTCACGCCACGTGCTTAGATGCTGTTTACACGCACACGTGTACTGTAATTGTCGGTCACGTAGTATGTAGATATCGCTGACAGTAGTACTGACAAGCTGATAGGAGCCAGGTTAGGAAGAAAAGTAAGGTAAGCCAGTCGGAGGAAACGACACAAGGTAGACAGTGTATGTTAAAAGAATAGACGCGAATCAAAATATATGACGGGATGTCGTATCTTGACGTGAGAGATTGCTGTGGATTTGAAGTAAGTCCGTGAAATTTTATAAAACATAAACTACAAGCCATCTGATACCGCGTATATGATTTCGCAGTCGTGGACTCGCGAGGATTTCGAAGGATGAAAAAAAGAAATTCATCAGAGTTTATTTAGTGGAGAGTCTCGTGTTAATTTTTTCAATCCCCACGTATCCCGCAAAACAATTTCTTCCAACATGCTTTAACAATGACTGGCAATGACATAGACTTTTGTTTAACCTCACTTAATGCACGCGCGAGACTAATGAGACTTAAGGGATTTTTAAAAGGAATAAAGATAATTGCAGAGCCTCGATGTAAATCGTACGTGTATATGATAAATGCAGTGTAGCTTAGATAAATAATGTGAAATCCACACACGTCAGTGTATATAGTGCGTGTATGGCAGAGGTAGACATTTCGTTAATCCAAACCAAGACGTTTTGCTTTCGGCTGGACTTCTTCGCAAACATATTTTGCGCCCGCTAATTGCCCCTCGCAAAATGTTATCCTGACGTGTGTGTCTTTGTGTTTGTCCCGATCGGTTGAACGGCGCGACGAATAGCGAGCGGCTTGTTTGTCCCGGAAGCCCCCTGTAGTCAACGCTAATAACAAGGATGACGAAAGTTCGTCAAGAAGAAGAGGCGGAGAAGGTTGAGATGGAAAATCAGACGTAGGATTGAAAATAGATGTGAAACTAATGGCTGAGCCGTAAACGCGTGCGTGTGTTTTCGTTATAATCGTTATGGGAGAGCAGAACTGGATGTTTGGCGAAATGGATTAGGAAATGATGACATTAGGATGTCTTAGGTGGTAGGTCATTGTGACGAGCGTGTATCGCTTTAGTACTTTCCAATTATTGACTAATGTAAAACAGAGCTTGTCGGAGTGGCTGCTCATTGGCGAGCCAAGGATAAAGCAGGTGTTGGCAAATCGCGGGTGGATTTATGCCAGGAGTAACAAGAGTGGTAGGAGCATTGAAAAATATGGGAACAAGTGAAAGCCGGCCGTCCCGACGAGTCAACTCGTTCGCCACACGCTGCGATTGAGGGAGACAGACAGAGAGAAGGAGAGACAGAGAACGGTTGGACTTCGAAGACAATTGTCAGGGAGCGAGAAGCTGAGGTGCCTTGTAAGCTGCGCGTAAACAAGATATCGAATAGATGATAAAATTAGTAATTTGGGGGCACGTGGATTCACGTCAGCAGACACCAGTCAAATATCCAGGTGTTATTCTATATCTTTACCTTACCGTTTCGCACGTGTCACGTACGCCCGACAGAAAGGAAGGGCAGCGGCCATTGACCACGACGAGAATCTCAAGATCGCACGTAATCTCGAGCAGCGATTTCAAAGTACAGGAACGCAGGAAGTTATGGTGAAATATTGAATAAGATAATAATAATAACAGTTCCGAGTTTCTACGAATTGTCGGAGTGGCTCATCAGTCATAGAGGGAGAAACTATGATAAACGAATCAAAACAATGGATATAACAGGAAAGACATACGAAGTTAGGGAATTGACTTATTCCGGTTATTCTTTTCTATCCGCATTGCAAGAATGTAGAGGAACCGACCGGATGCAATACCCAAGCGGGAATGCAAAGTCTCGCCGGCGGTGAGTCCGTTACTCGCGCGGTGCCGGTATTTCCCAGAACGCACCAGCCTCTATAAACAAACAAACAGCACGATGCGACGGCCAGCGAGGGAGCGCGTGTGTGCGCCAGTGAACTCCCTGCAATCTCATCCGAGAGCAGTGGGGATCATCTTCTGGCGCCTTTCATCCCCACTTTCGTATCTAGTCACCCCCTCTTGTCTGACGTAACGTAAGTTAGCACTGCCCCACTCTTGCTTACGACGTCCCCCCCACTATCGCCGAGTGCGCTCGTTCATTCCGACTATGGACAGGCGCACTAAGCTCAAGAGATGTTGCAGCCCCTTCTCATCCCCATGGAGGAATATGCACCCCTCTTTCGAACAACCCGGTTATCTACTGCGTCACGATGAATTTTCGAATCGAGTCTCCATAGTAGTTGGGAGTTTCCCGCCAGCAGTCTTCCCGCGCAACGGTATTATTACCATTGGAAGTGGGGATATTCTATACCCACTCTTAGGCTCTTGTGCGGGAGTAGGGATGAGAAAGTTTGTGGTGGGGGTCAGTTGTCGATGTGGTGGGAGGTCACGCGTATGGTGGTGGGGATAGAGCGCGGGTTAGCTGTCTCGATTCGTTCCCCTCGAAATTTAGTAAGCGAACGGCTCTCAACTGCCACGGATGTGTTTTCAGTTCTCGGTACGCCCTCTCTCATCCGAGACGCATAGACCACACAATTCACGCAAGACACATAAACGTATATATATATATATATACACATCTTCAACTTTAGACACATTTACCCTAAACAGAACACTTAAAAAATCATTCTTTTCGTAAAACCGAGAAAGAAAACGATCATCAGTATACACAGTTCACACAACACTAGCACCAGTCTACAACATCTATTGAAAAGAGATCATATTTTGAGAGTTAAAAGTTTGTTTTCATTCCATCAACTGTGGCTTTAATCATTCAAACTGGATTCCAACAAGCAGTACGAGTCGCGATTACATCGCGGCTACCGGAGGCTTAAGAAATTATTCAAGGTAAGTGTCCAGGGAGACTTTATTGGTTCAAAGTGCTACTATAGGATACTACAATACTTCAATATCCTACACTACTACTCCCTACGACTATTATTACTTGGATGGGAATACGTAGAAATTCAAAGAGACGCTAACGGCAGAGACAGAGCAAACTACATAATTTCGGTGAACAGAACAGGGAAGACAAGACGCGCAGCCATAGGGAGATGGTAAAACAGGGAGGATGCGTGACGCAAGTAGAGTAGTAAGGGGAAGAATAACTCAAAGGTTAAAGAAAACTATAACTCCAGTTACACATCCATATCTCTTTTCCTTTATCTGATCATTAATAATAATCATAGTCAGCCATTGAAACACTCATACATAGAAAATTATTGGATATAACATTATCTACTTAGGACTTCGTATTTGTATTACGTGAACTTTGTACGTGCAATTTCGAGTTCTATTAACTTTAACGCTTGACACTATTCCTTATTACCTCCGATATGAATATCGAATGCGCTCCGAAATAGTATTAAACCGTGACTTATTGAACATCACTTTGGCGCCATTCAGTCTTTCGCATCATTCACATTGTCACTCGTATCACTGGCCTTCCCTTTCTTCAATAACAGGACGAAAATGTCCAATTAACATGTATAACGATGCCATAATATTTACACAGCTTTAGATAAGAATTATTTGGAAGATCAAGAATATTCTAAAACTCTTTGCAAAACGTTCTAAGTCATCCACTACTCAGGCAAACTTATTCAGCATATCGAGAATGATGATTGATTTTTGACAATATACACACATAACGTTAACACATAGAACGTGCAGTTAACTCCCCAGTAGAGTGTCGCAGGAAGACTAGCGGCATACTGTCTCCCGGCATGAATAATTTACATTTCTCTTGTATCTCTCTCATTCTCTCTGGCACGGTCTTCTCTCATTCCACTATTCCCATGTTCGTACACTTTTTCACTCTCTCTCGCTCGCTCGCTCGCTCTACCGTCTCGTGTCCCGTTTGGTCGGGTAGCTGGAATTTAAATAAATTCGCCTCTGGCTCCAACTCGAAAGTTGTTTACGCGGCGCGCGGCGTCTATCCTCTTATGTACTTGTTTTGTCAAATCCGTAATACATAACAACAAGTAGTCCCTATCGCATGCGCTGATAACACTAGCAACGCAACACTAATTAATACAGAGCATCGGTACTGATGCTGCTGTTCGCATCCCGCTTATACGTCTATCTCGTTGTCGCAGTGGAATTTGCGTGTTAAAAATATGAACAAAAAGTATAAAATAAGATTTAGAAAAAAAAGATCGTCTTTGAAGGAAAAATTGACCTCGGCCAAGACCTCATCTTTAGACACGCATCACACGCGTGTCTCTCTCGTGCTGTATATAATAGGACACGGAAAACATGTTTTTCGTACCTATGTTTATACTGGTTGATTCTTTCATCATTTTACTTCTTCGCCCTCCCCCCCCCCCCCTTGCCCCACACCAAATGTAAGTCTGTTTACTCGCGCTGTTACGTGCAATTGAAAATCAGGACGAAGCATTCTGGAGTCATTAATTTCATCATTGTCGTAGCGTCATCGATACCGTCATCAGCTTTATCGTCTTTGCTTATACAGCAATAGGATCCCTTGGGCGTTCCTTGAGAGACAGAATAACCACGTTTGTATTTTAGGGAAATTAAATGTGAACGCGCTAGACAAAACATCTTGTAAAGCTAGACAGATAGAATAGAGGAAATGGTAGCAGCATGATTAGGTATGCTTTGAGATGCTTAGACTTGGTGCTGTCCGTTTGAACGAGTTTATCTCCGACAGGCAGGCCACGACGTTCCGATTTAGCGCAACGTGCGAGACGCGTGATGCGTTTGTGGTCTGGATGTGGAGAGATACATGGATGTACGAGAAGGAGGTGAGAGTGAGATGGAGAAGGAGGAGGAGGAGGAGGAGCAGCAGCAGAAGGCAAAGGAGACTAGTAAAAGGAGCGGTGGCAAAAGCGACGATAGTGACGGCGTTTCTCAGCGTCTGCGAATGCAAAACATCTCATTCAGTGGTAAAAGAGTGCGTTTGCCGCCCAATGCACGGGGGAACGAACTCCTCCATGTTGGCTTCTGTCCCTCGCACAGCCGTGCCATACCTATCATTATCATCGGCATTGTCGCACGACTACCAACACTTAGGAAAGTGCGAGCGTCGTAAAGAGCGAAGCTAAAAGCTAGAGAGGAGAAGAGTACCGACGAATCAGAAGGCTGCACAAGCTGCATCCTCGTCAAGGAATAGGCATAAAAAGAGACCCAGTCTCTAGGCGAGAAACACAAGAAAGACCAAAGCAAAACGACCCTGCTCGGAGAGCGAGACAGAAGAGCCAGAGAGGACATGGCGTAGCCCATGGAAGAGGCGAGCGAGCGCGGAGATACGCACGGCTAAAATTAGAATGCCGTTGGAATGCTGCTGGTAATATACCGGGTGATTCAGCAGAGTAGCCAAGCAAAGGGAAAGAGATATATAGAAACCAGAAGAGGTATATACATGCACGTACGTAGATAGTATAGGAAGAGTGGGAAGAGTCTCGACGCTCTATGGCCCAGTGGAGCCCTTTTAACACCATGATACTATGCTCCTCTTTCTCTGTCTGCCTTACGTAGCTTGTAACGGCGAAAAAGCGCGGGAAACCCAACGGCTCTCCCACTCCGGAGACTTGAAAAGACCAAGGAGAATAGAGTTCATCGACTAGAGCGACGGGATACCGATATAACATACACAGAGTCGAGGCCCCCCCCCCAATGGATAGTGGTCTGAACGAGTCTCAGGGACTTTCCGAGGCCCCAAGCTCTACTTGTAAATAAATAAACAAACAACAGAGCAAACCAAGTGGAAGGGAAAAAGTGTCTCTAGCGCTCTCTAGTGTCTATCAATCCATGGGTGTACGTTGAGCGTCTGTAGTGTGAGATGGGAGTGTGCGTATGCGTGCGCGCGCACAGGCACAGTGGCTCCTCGGCCTCCGGCGTCGGGCGCGAGGTCGACGTCCTCCTCCACGCATGGTTGACGACGCCGTGGGCCCGCCCGTTCACGCGCTCTTTTTCTTTCTCTCCTTCTCTCTCTCTCTCTCTCTTTCTCATACACACACACACACACTTTCACTCGTTTTTCTTTCTCTTTAATCTTCTCTCTCGTCCTTCCTCCTAGTCCAGGCTGCCAATTTATGGGGTCCTGGCAAAATCTGGAAGATCAAACGAACGAGAGAAAAGACGCGAAAGAGAAGGTGAAGGAGGCTCGTAGTAGCGAGCGCCACTATCGACGCAAACGACGGTTTTCCTACCAGAAGCTACTCTGGCTAGCATCAATTCCATTCGAGGCGAAGAGAGAACAATCGGCGTCGCGTCGTTCCTCTCGCCTAGCGAGAGCAAGAGCGGCGAAAAGTGATCGATGGACGTCGGGGACGCCCGGGCGCCCCAAGCCTCTCGCTCCATCATCCGTATTCCAACGGTTCCTGGGCTACTACTACCTCCCATCATTATTCTCTTTCTTTTTCTCTCTCATTCACGCTACTAAATGCTCGAGAATTTAGACGTCGGATACTTATCCGCTCTGTCGCTACACCTTGTGACGCTTTCTCGCTTGCCTCGGTACACTCTTTCTTTATTCCATTGGCATCCTCTCTCGTGTTTGGTGGGTTCTGCTAGTGAAGACGTCACGCACGATAGCCGTTTTCATCGTATCCGAACTGTGGGACTGCTCGGCAGATAGAACAATCTCGCGGACCAGGGCCTCGAGTCGGTGCAGCGCAAAATAATGTTTATCAAAATAACACAGATGCGCGCGGTCGCTCGTGGACAGCTGCTTGAGGCGAGAGAATTCTTCGTTCCTCTCTTATTTCCCATATCTTTCGTTCTCTCTTGTGTTTCACGCTGTCTCTGCCTCTGTTTCTGCAACGGCTCCGTCTACACACTCGTCGATCTTCAATGTCAAACAGCTGTTGCTATGCCAATAACGCGTAAACAGGCCATGGAGGAATGATCCCCATTGCTACCGTTACCATTATCATTAATTCCGAATCCTCTGATTGCGAGCAATCCCCCTCCCCTCCACCGCCGCTGCCGCCCTGCCTGCCGCTCCCACGAGTCCAATTATCGGTACTGAACCGCAAGCGAAATCATGAACCATTTATAGTATGTCCGAGGTTATTGGAACTCAATATAATACCTTAATAAGAGTAACGAAAATTAATAACACTGACTCTCAATTCGTCGGCGGTTGCCGACATTCGCAGCCAGTGGCTCAGGAGGGATTGTCTGCTCTCTAGCCAGGAAGATAAAGGGGTTAAGGGGCAGAGGAGCTTCCGCAACTGTCCGGTCCTTCCGAGCGGAAATAAAACGATTAAGCGCTCGTGGAAGGGCCCGGATCAGCGGTGCAGAGTAGAGATACCGAGCACGACAGAGAGAAGCGACTCGTGCACGCGCTAGCTCGTTCTATGCTCGTTAGAGAACGGAAGTGCGTAATACGCCGACGGCACGGCATCGGAAATGGCAAGAGGGAGAGGACAAAGGAGACTTCTCCGCCTAACCTTCTTCAGGCTTCTTCGGGGCCGAGAATGGTAGCGAGAGAACATGACGTCGTCGTGCCGGAAGATTGCAATTGGTCAAATATTTGTTTGATTCGACGATTGGCTATGACTTCTAGACGACCTGGTTGGTGGTCCAAACATATCTTTAGGTGTACCAAGTGTACCAATACATCTCTCGATTTCTTTATGTCTGACTATTTATTTATCTTCTTCCTTCTCTGCGCATCGGTTATCGTGTGTAACGTCACAGACCTGACTGGGCCGAGTCCATCACGTGTTAGTTCGTTTTAGAGTAGCGTTACTTCTCGAACCGATTCCTTCGGCCTGCGTACGGGGGGCATATGTGAAATAATTATTGTAATAATGATGATGACAGTTGTACTGCAGTAATATTTTTTTTTGTTACATTGTTTGGCAAACCAGGCGCTTACCGTTTCACCACAGCCGGCAGTTACGGTGGAGGGGCCGGTGTCTAAAATGTCTCCACCAACGAACGACGTGACCAATGGGGTGGTGGCGCCGCCCAACACCCTGGCGCCCCGGGTGAACACCATCAACCCGACCCTCGGCATTAACCTACCGACGCACAAACGCAACCCCAAGGACTTTATATTCGGCAAAGTCATCGGTGAGGGCAGTTTCTCGACCGTGAGTATTACTTTATTTTGCATCAATCTGACATTTGATCAATGATATGAAAAAAAAAAAAGAATAATTGAATAAAAATCAATCCATCATTATGTGTCACGCAGGTTTATCTGGCCAAGGACATTCACACGAACAAGGAGTACGCTATCAAGGTGTGTGACAAGCGGCACATCATCAAGGAGAGGAAGACGGAATATGTGAAGCGGGAGAAAGAAGTGCTGAACATGCTAGCTGGTGCGAAGCACAGCTTCGTCCGGTTGTTCTGCACATTTCAGGATCTGGACAGACTCTACTTCGTGCTTTCCTATGCGAAGAACGGTGAGCTACTGCCTTACATCAACAAGGTGGGCAGCTTCGATATCGAGTGCACGAAATTCTACTCGGCTGAGATTCTGCGCGGCCTCGAGTACCTTCATGGTCTTGGGATCATTCACCGGGATCTCAAACCTGAGAACATCCTCCTCGATGAGAAAATGCATGTTCTCATTACGGACTTCGGTAGCGCCAAGATCCTCAAGGACGATCCGGAGAAGCTAAGTACCTCCGATAATGAACAACATACCGAGGAACAGCAGGATTCTCAACATCAGCAACATCAAAGACAAAGAGAGTACAAACGGGAGCGACGAAACTCCTTCGTCGGCACTGCGCAATATGTGTCTCCCGAATTGCTCACTGACAAAACCGCCAGCAGAGCCTCAGATCTGTGGGCCCTTGGATGTATAGTCTACCAGATGGTCGCTGGTCTACCACCGTTCCGATCGCGGAGCGAGTACATGATTTTCCAGAAGATCATGAAGCTCGAATATGAGATCCCTGATGGTTTTTGCGATCTTGCGCGATCACTGGTTAGCCAGTTACTTGTCCTTGAATCCACAGAGAGGTTAGGTGCCCTTGATGAGCACGGTGCTGGTTATCCTAGTATCAGAGCGCATCCCTTCTTCGAGGGTATGAACTTTGAAACATTACATGAACAGACACCACCGCCAATCTACCCTTATCTACCTGGTACCTCAGAGCACGAGGAGCTCAGATCACAGTACAGGGTTCCTGATCACCTGGAACCTGGTCTCGATGACAAGCAGCTTACGCGGCTTCTGGGTTTGGGCATCGGCGAAGAGGAGGAGACTGAGGAGGATGAGGTTGAGGAAGTTGAAGAAGGGGAAGAGGAGCAGCAGGTTCCAGTAACCGATGAGGAAGAACAATCTAAGGAAAAGAAAATGAAATCGAGGACGAAGAAGAAGAAGGCCGAACCTGTAACAACCGTCATCGAGAAAACATCGAGAAGAAAAAAGACCGGGATTGCTGATCTGACGGAGGACGAGATCAGGAAAAGGCTCGAAAAGCAAAGAGCAAGTAATCCGTGGGATAGCTTCGTAGAGGGTAACTTGATAGTCAAACAGAATTTCGTCAACAAGCGAAAAGGACTCTTCGCTAGAAGAAGGATGCTTCTGCTTACCACTGGACCGCACCTATATTATGTTGATCCTGTGAACATGGTGCTCAAAGGTGAAATACCTTGGAGTCCTGAACTCAGGGTGGAACCGAAGAATTTTAAGATCTTCTTTGTGCACACAGTAAGTCTTCATATCAATGAATGTTATGATTCTTAAAGCTAGTAGTGTGATTATACCCACTCGAAAGAGCTACATTACAATTGCCTATCTTATCTGTTTACAGCCGAATAGGACATACTACCTAGAGGATCCTGAAGGATTTGCCCTGGAGTGGTGTCGAGCTATCGAGGAGATGAGGGTACATTGTTACGGATACCGGGAGTCGTAAACACCGTTAAAAGCTCATACTAAAACAAGGATCTACCAGGAGAGAGAAAGAGATAAGAGGTATACCAAGAACAAGTGAGAACCGTATACACCGGAAGAAGAGTTGAATAGGTGAATCAAAGTGAAATAGAGTGAAAAATATCGAGAGAAAAAATTTGAACGAAACAAAGAAATCTCAAAACTTTTAAAAAGACTTGAGGTTCGCGAGTGGTGTCCCTTATGAAAGGAAATCGTATTTTCTTAGCCAACAAATTAGTAGAATTAACGTCTTGAAGTCCAAGAAGAAGATAAAATATGAGTGCGCAAGGAACCTTGGCGGACGGACTTAGGAAAATTGTAGAACACTTCAATGGTCCATCCAAAAGGTACACTTCGAGACTAGGACACTTTGTTAGGAAAAAAAAAACAAATGGAAGGGAAAAGATAGAAGAGAAAAAAGAAATAATTATGAAAAGGGCAATGAGTAAGACTTCTTAACGAGTAACAAAGATGTTAAAAAATACTTTACTCGTCTTTCACGTCATAAGATCAATATTTAGATGATGTAGGGTCAATTTTTAGCTTAGGAAATAATCTTGTAAACGTGCGAGAATTATCACAACTTAGAGGATGAAGGGTCGAAGAGAACGGAGAAATTACAGAGAATCTTCACAAGGAAAGACTACGGTGGACAAGCATTGGCAGATTTAATTTAGCGTCATTCAATTTCTCATTTTTCATGTCACACTTCCATTTGCCAATTCGCTAAAAGAATTTTCATCCCCCTGTACATAGTAACGCGTAAACGTATACATGAATCTTGCTTGCCTTTAATAACAAGCCTCTTGTACATATTTATATATAGTTATAGAAATTTAGTATACATACGTAAAGTTTTCCTTTCTAAGTAATCGTGCGCCATTTCTCCATTCTCTTCAACGTTTCACCATTATCAGTTTGCCCTTTAGACATTTCTCTTTTTCTTCTTTTCTCTTCGTTAAGCTCGCGTGTCGTGTGCCTCTCGCCAAATCTGTCGGAAAGCGAAACAAAATGAAACGGTAAATTAAAGTGATTCCGACGAACAAGAGAAAAAGCCGATTTCGCGAATAACAACCATCCGACTACAATGCAAAAGGGTAAATAAAATCGGCATAGACTCAATGGAGGTGAGCGAGCTTTAAAAGTGCGGGACGTTAAAGTAATCTAGTAAATACGATATATACAATATATATAGGGTGTAGAAAGCCGAAGGGTAGTTTTTAACCTTCGAAAAGACTTGACACGCTATAATATACAGTATGCGAAATTGTAACGTTAAATAGCAGATAAATTAATGTACTGTGTCTGACATGTGCGAATGTGTTGTGAATGCGCAAGCAATTGTCTTTCGAGAATTATGCGTAGTTCGTTCAGTTATTCACTGTTCCGTTTTCTCACTGAGGAAATTCAAACTCATTGATGTATGTTTGTTGTTCGTTTGTCTCTTTAACTTAATTTATTCGATCAAGCTATCGATCTTTCCTTTGTTCTATTGTTCGTTCATTTAACTTATATCGATTTAACGAGACGCTATTTATTTCATTAATTCGTTGCCTCAAACCATGAGAAAATTATTTCTAGAGCGCATGAGAGTAAGTGAGACTGAATTGTATGAGAGAGAGAGAGAGAGAGAGAGAGAGAGAGAGAGAGAGAGAGAGAGAGAGAGGGAGAGAATATATAAAAGTATGAACGGCTTATAAGAGAGAAGGAGGAAGAGAGAGAGAGAGAGAGAGAGAGAGAGAGAGAGAGAGAGAGAGAGAGAGAGAGAGAGAGAGAGAGAGAGAGAGAGAAAGAGAGAAAGAGTGCGTGTGATGAAGCGTATGCCATGTAAGCTATGCAAGTGTTATTTTCCTCCTTCTGTTTTCTGTCTTTTCTCTATTTACTAGAAAGCTGAGATGATACAGAAAATATAGATGAATCTAGATTGATTATAATTAGTAGACTGCTACCAGCACTGCGACTATTTACCAATACCCGTAATACCAATTAGCGCGTGTAATCTGTCACTCGTTACGTTACGAATTTACCAATAGGTATATAAAATGTATAGGATTATGTAGAATTGAGATAGAAGAAAAACACGCGCTTCACCCTCTAGTGTATATATAGAAAGTGTACTTTAATAGGGGTTAAAAGAAATGTAGGAGCAAAGGAGGGTGAGGTGCGACGTAGATTGTTGCAAGAGATAGAAGTGAAAATTATAATTTTTTTTTTTCTTTTGAGCAAAAGTCGCCCGTCGCCATTCTGTATATTACCTGTACATTACATATATATACGCGTTAGAAACTTGTGTACATATATACATGTATAAATATATATATTTATGACTTGTGAATATTAGTTAGGTAGGTAAACAAATGTTGTATAAATGTTTGTAGCTCTTAGTATTGCTAGGCTAATTTTGACACACGCGGTTATACGAGAAAAGCTCAGTGCGTGAGACACATACGGATTACAGGGACAGATAACACGCACTGACTTTGGGATTGGGTGGGTGGATAAACGAATTTAGAAGTTAAATGACGGGCGACTTGGGCGACTTTCGACTAAATTTTGAATAGTGATCGGCCTCTTGTTATCAAAGTTTCTGTTTAGGATGCATATACAGCAACAGACTGAAACAGGGTATTTATCTCTGGAAATGATTGCAAGAGATTTAAGAGCGTGTGCATAGCGTCGGGACGTCCTACGCTGCGCGTACTTCGAAATAATCGACGGATTTCAGTGTGTCCTTATGGTTCCTTACTTCTATTTGATATTATCCGTCCTACAACTTATGCCTTTTTATTTTTCCTTCATCTTTGCTGGGATCAGTCGATTGTCCTCGAACCCAGTGGCTTTGCCAAAATGACCGCTTTTGGTGGGCTACGTACGGAACGAGCGGAGTGGCCGCAGTTGTTACAAAAAAACTATTTATAATTAATTTCGAGATAAAAAATAAGAGAGGACATCCTTGCGCTATCATAGATTCGATGATATCTTGCAAACATTGCCAGGGTCAAACGTATTTTTCACTTTGCTTGGTTCTCGTTTGTTCCATTCTTTCGCGTGTTTTGTTCCGTTGTAGTTTGTAAGAGTAAAGGATGCTGCAAAGAGAGCCATATGTTCTTTCTCACTCTCTACTCTCTTGCGTCCTTTCTCCCCCCTCTCTTGTACCTCATGCATTTCCCTCGGGTAAAGGTAAGAAACTTTGGCCGATCTACGTTTTATGTAGATCCTCGCAAACTTTCGATCCTCTGCTCGAGTTTAGAAAGTCTCAAGAGATTTCTGGTTGTTTGTCAGATACCAGGGAGAAAGAGATGAACGAGTGAGCGAGTGAGATAGGAGAAAAGAATTAGAGCGCAGGACCGAAAATTGTCGTGTCTTGCGCCGAGATTAGCCAATTATTTATAATATACTAGTAGATATTTATTAGAATGCAAAGTGAAAAATACTTAAAGGCGAGATAGAAGCAGACTGCATGGAAGTATAGAGAAGTAAACGTTAAAGGTCCATTAATAGAAACTCTTGAGATAAAAAAGATAATGTTTAATCATGGATCTTTCTCACTTGTACAGTAATTAAAATTATAGAAGACGGGAGAGACAGATACACGCGTATAGGCATTCTGTAAATTTACGTACATATATTGTATATTCTTATTCCAATATACTCTATGTGCACGTCTATGCGTTTCTGTATGATAAAGATGATGGATATGATTTAACTAACGCAGTTGCCTATCGTTTCGCGAAGACTACGAAGGATACACTTGTAACTATTAATCGCAGTATTACTAAATATACGTAGTACATACTACTATCACACATTACATAAATAAACACACTGACACATCACCACGAACCAAGAATCGCAGGCAGTGACAGACAGACCCTCGAAAATAAGAAGACTCTGTAAATAGTTAGTACGTAATTACCATAGATTATAAAGAAGAAAACCTATTAACATTAACATCAAATTTATTTATAGTAAAATTTCCGAAATATCGCATTATTCATGTCTCCATTATTTATACCCATATCTTTGATCTTGTCCCGCTACCTGGTTCCTATTTTTACAATATGTATTTCGATGACATCATCAACGAGACTCAAAACTTCGACTCAACCTTTACTTGATACGTGACTACGAAGATGCTTCTTCAATTCTGGCATATTTTTTGGTCTCTCTGAACATTTATGACACTTCAGCTCAGTGTTAAGCAATTTCTGGCACTCACTCAAGGCCATCTTCTTAATGGATCCATTGCGATGCAATTCCTCACGAATGTCTGTAAGGATTATTTTGCTTGAATGAATTCCTTATTTAATTATAATCTATTGATATTAAAATACCTTTCGCAGGACGGAAAAAGTCAGTGGTAAAGGAATTCCAATGATGTTTTGTTTTTAAGCAAGGACTGTCAAAGTCCAGACTTATTACGTGAAGATGAAGCCTCTGCATACTGGGTTTAGCATGGTAACCGAATCTAGTACGATGTGAAAGAAATTAATATTAATATACATTTTCCACGTATGAACAACGATTAAGAATTATTTTTTGTAATTACTTGAATTCGTCATCTGGATGATTCTTGATCAGGTCCTTGGCGACATTTTCCATGTGAATGAGAAGGTCCTCGTGGTCTTCTTGCAAATCATATATCGTATTTATGTCTTCTTTGGGAAGGATTAAATAATGATGATGTGCTTTTGGGTAACCATCAATAATCGCTACCATGAGGTCGTCTTCCTTAACTTTCATTTTGGGATCTTCCATGCAATCCAATAAGCCTCCCGACCAATGAGTTCTTTTTGCCTTGGGACCTCCTTTCGAATTTGATGCATTTTTTTTCATCACTCTGCCCTGTTGTTTCTGACAATCTCGAATAATTTTTCGATTCGAGCGAAAAAAGATTTGCCACACTGCAAAGGTAATATAGCCCAGGTGGTTATATTAATACTGTCAGTTCAGGAAGATTATAACGGTAAGAGATGAATTCATTAACCTTTTAAATAAGTAGAATTTTTTATGAGATTCTGCTTTTTGTTAATGTATAGTTTTCAGTGTGGGTATATTATCACGGTTTTTATAAACTAATCGAAATTAAAAAAGAAAATGTACAATATTTAAGCATGTATTGCTGTGCACGTGTATTCCATGAGCGCCATCAATTTTCATGGACGACGTTTTCCACTGGACCTTTCATTTGTATGTGCATACAGTAAGGGCTATCGCACATAATATTTCCGTAAGCATAACGTAAGGTGTACACCAACCAGCATTACGGAAATTTTATGTGCGCTAGTCCTAAAACGACTTGGATGTTCCGATAATCGAAAATGCATGGTAAATCAATGGAAAACCATTCATTACCTTTGGCAAAAAACCATTGGCAATGGGATATTTTCTTGCGAGATGAACTTATGCGATATTTACCCAGCGAAAGTGCGAAAGTACCACTTCGTCAGCTGTTTGGCTAATCGATGTTCTATTATACACTAAAACAGATGCTTAGATATGAGATGTATATGTGGATAAACGTAATGCAACCACATATTGTAAATGGTTGTGTCTATGCAGATTTTTTACTCCATCATATCTTGTTTAGTTGATTTACGAGATCGATATGTTATTTTAACAGATCGAATGCAATAAAGTGTCTAGCAAGGCACACGTGTTACTGCATAAAATGTTTATTACAAAGTATGCATATGCATGGTTTCGCATTAAAAATATTTTATTAAAAAACTACGTGTGATTTTCTATGTATTACATTGTCTGCGAACTGTCAAAAAAACATATTGAATTCTTAGATCGATTATAGACAAATGACAATTGGTTCGAAACTTGAAGAATTTCTTAACAATTTAAATGAATTATTAAAAAGTATTTTTGTTGAAGAAAGTTTAAGTTTATATTATGAGTTTAAGGTTATATTTCCATCTGAACTGCCAAACCAGTTCAGTGTTACTGTCTTAGAAAAGAATATTTTACCTATTGCAAGTACTAAAAGATTGAAAAAGAAAATTATTTGAAAAAGCAAGATACCTGCTATATGTATAATCCCTTGATTATTCACATAGAATTTATAGGAATTCAGTGAAAAATATAATCATAATCAGGAAAAGCACTGGAAACGACTTTCATTCTCACACTGGCATCTCACGTGGGAATTCAGCTGAGCAGAGTGGCCAGCAGTTAAGTGAGGAGCAGAAATAAGAAAACAATTGTGTTTTGTGAATAAAGAAAGACGCAATGGCAGAATTTGTGGAGAAACGATGTGAGGATATGATACCTGAATTAGAACAAATGGAGAGGATAAAGCTCTTTGATAAGAATGAGATTCGGTAAGTAATCTGAATAACCTCAAAATAATCCGTTGATGCGCATATAGTCCCTTTTTCTAAACTGTATTATGTTACGCTTTTTCCATTATTCTTCTAATTGTTATGATTTTTTTTCACACAGAGGAATAGCAAAGAAAAGGAAGGAATTTGAGTACAAAATACAAAGGCATACAAAGTGCAAGGAGGATTACTTACGTTATATACAATATGAAATGGATTTGTTGAAGCTCGTTCGACAACGTCGTGATGTAGATTTTTTTAAATTATTATTTACAATTATTGTTTGTATTAAGTATGTCATGAAAGTGTTCGTACCCTATGCAACAGTGATTACAATGACTCGATTCATGAAACTATACTATCTATTAAAAGTTATCAATATGTTGTTGAACCACTTTTGGACTGTATTAACAGCATTTAAACGGTTCCCAATACTTTGGTTTATCTTCTTACTGACTTCTCTAATGTAAATATTTATATATTGTTGATTGAGAGATTCTTTATCTCAACATTTTGTAATATTTGTCTAATCTCCACCCATAAATATTCTATCGGATTTAAACCTGAAAAAGAAAATTTCAAACTCAGTGCAACAAAATTAGGAGGAAAGTAAAATTACCATTTTCAATAAGACAATGACCTATAAAATGTTACTCATATTGTGAAACAATAGAAACCATACAATGCACCACATACCTTACAAACTGTCTCAAATTCTGGATTTAAATACGATAGAGAAAATAATACCATAGTACTACTAATCATTGTAAAGGGTAATCTGAGGTAGTACATTCTTCTGTAGAGCAATTTTCATACACTACTGCAACAAATAATTAATGTCTTTGATATCCATCAATTGATTGCACTTAAATTTGCAATATTTCCTCATTATATATCTATAAAAATTTGCTAATATTTAAGGTACTGTACTTCTAAAAAATCATAGAATATGGAGCCATTATAATCATTGCTCTATAGGGTATGAACACTGTTCTGACCCACTGTATATATTAATTTTCACATTGATTATGCATTTTGCATATAACAAAAACTATTGTCCCGACTTGAATCAATTGAATATTTTTTGTTAACGTCAAGATAACGACAATAAAGTCGAATTAATTTAAGTAGCCAATAACAGTTTTCAAAAAAGTTCTAAGAGGTTTCCAATAAAACGAAGAAATTCTCGAATACTTTGCAGAAATTGGGAATTGGCCAAAAGAAATCTGACATTGATTACGCTATCGCGAATAAAGTGAATCAGCTTTATACGCAAGCAATACATAAATTTCAGGATGATGTTCGATTTTGGATCGCCTATATGAAGTTTTGCAAACACATGGTAAGTTACATTAGAAATTGTATATCAGCTGCATAATAAGAATTATGAAAATAAATGTAATATAGTAAGTCATTAATGATTGGCAGCGCTTCCACAGTTCCACGAGTCGCATGATTGGCAGGATGTTACAAGTGCATCAAGACAAGCCAAAGTGTTGGCACATAGCCGCGCGATGGGAAATCGAAGAGAATCAAAATATTCAAAACGCACGGCAATATCTTTTACGAGGATTGCATATACATCCCGATTCCCGATTATTATACGCGGATTCATTCCGGTAACATAATAAATTGCATAATCAAAAAATACATTTTACTGCGAGACCAATAAATAACACAATTTTTTAAATTTAGACTCGAATTGGACGAAGCGTTATCAAAAATAAATGGCTCTGAAATGAAGAATGAGAAATCAGCAACAGTGGCACCGGAGGAGGATACGATGCCAGACGAACTTAAACGTGCTAATATAATATATCTGCAAGCTTTTAAGCGTATCAAAGACATAAAGTTCATCATAGAGCTCTTAGATATCACTAAAGAGTACAAGAATACCGAGAAGTTACAGAATAAAATTGTTAGGTTGGTACTTGGCAATGCATGAAAATTCCTAGCTTTTTGAAATACAAACATCTCATCTAACTTAAAAAATGTGTTAGTGATATGGTCCAGGAATATGCACACGAACCTCTCATGTGGGATACGATGGCCAAGAGAGAGTTAGAAGGTTTAGTCCAGCCTTGTAGTACCAGCAGTTCCATGGAAGTTGACAGTTCTGAACAAAGTTCTTTGCGGGATCGCATAAGTCTTTGTAACGAGGTCTACCAAACAGCTGTGAAAAAAATAAAAACTGAAGAAATGTGGTCCCTCTATATTGAATGTATGCTAGAAATCAATCACGATACCGGATCTTTGCCAAATTTCAAGAAAAAGCTTTTACGCAATGCACTCAATCAAGCTCACCAGGCGAAAAAGCTTCGCGAGAAATACTATCTGCAATGGGTATGTAAAGCATAGTAACCTTTAAAGCTCCAATCTCATTTTCCAGCCGATTCCATTTGAACGCTTTTCGAGATTACAATGGCTTTCAGATCAACATGTTGAACAATGAGAAGAAAGACGAGAAAAAATTACTAGAAGTGCTGAGTTCGGCGACAGAGGCTTTGCCGAATAGTGTCAATCTTTGGCAGGCAAGGTTACGTTATCACGTGATATCAGGAGACGATGATAATGTAGCTATAGTATTTACTAAGGTCTTAAATTCATTTTTCATAATAATTTTAAATTATTTGATCTTGTCTCATGTACAATGTGTTATTTAGGCTACTGAAATTCTTAGAGAGAAAGCTTTGCCATTATGGAGAATGAAATTGCTACAAGCACAGGCAAAGAGTCCTGAGGAAACTGAGGAAGTCTTCCAAGCAGCGATGCAGGGAGAACCAGCTATTGCTAGAGATATGAAACCCACGTATGTCGAATGGTTGGTTTTAACCAAAAGTAGGTATACAAATGTTAAGAAAAACGTTAAGGAACCAGGCATTTATCATCGGACGATTTGAAACGATATTCTTGTATTTTTCAGATATACAGATAGCAAGACAGGTCTATGACAATCTATGTCTCCAACCACCATCTTGTCTAGAATTACATAAAAAAATGGCAGCAATGGAACTAATGCAACCGGAAATCTCTTTAAAAAATGGACGCAGACCACATGAAATGGCGACGTTGCAATTTGGCAAGAGTCACACAGATGTCTGGATGGATTACATCAATTTTGAAATGAATCATGGCGATCCGAAAAGAGTAGCTGAAATTCACAGAAGGGCTGTTAAAAGTTTAGATCCTTCCTTAGCAGAAAAATTTGTGGCACAGTTCAGTTTATTGAAAGCTAAAGCTAAAAACTCGGTGGAATCCACTGTGTCCACTTCGTAAATATCATATCAGTTCCTCCTCTTGTACGCACTGATACGTCACTAAAAACCTTTTTCTTTACTACTATCAACTACTCTTGGATTTTATTCCGACTACACAATTACTACACTTCCGGGCACAATTAATTAAGACTCAGGTGGCACTTCCTGCTCCATTCTGGTGAGTACAATATTGCGATCAGTCTCATTCGCCATTCGTGATCTGTCACCCGTTTTCAATCTGGCACGAAGATCTAGGCACATTACGTCGGTCATTAAGGAGTGTTGTTTGTCCTGCAGGTTTTTATCAATTCGGAACAATAGGGATTCCAAACCGTTGTAGGTAGCCCTGTTGTGATTTTATGAACAATAATAATTTATACATATTAATTGAAATCATCAAACTAATATGCTACGTACTTTGCGCTATTAATCTTGGCAATAAGATCCTCCTTGGTCTGCCTCATTTGCAGGACCTCATCTTTCAATCCCAAATCAACTTCATCGCGACATAATTCTAACCCAGGACGATAGGTACGATTTTCCAACCTAGTTTCTGCACACTTTACAGCGTCGGTCTTACTTTGAAGAGCGTCATCCAGTCTAGCTAATTCCTTCTGTAGTATATCCATTTCGCGTTGCATCTACAATGACCATACTTTCTTATATCTTAATTCTCTCGATTGTCTTTGAACTTTTACCTTCGTCTTTTGCCATTCCAGCTCATTCCTGGCCTTCTGAGTTTGATATATCCTCTTTCTCAACGCAAAATCTACAACATCCTGCTGAGCTTTGATGTCGTTCCTGGCGCGTTCCCTGTTGACGTGCATTGCTTCACGAAAACTGTACGCATCGCTCATCTCATTGTCAGCAAGAAGTTTCGTGAAGTGACAATGTTCCAGCCAGGATTCATAAGAAACAGAACTGAATTGAACAAGAAAAACAGATCAAGAACACTGAAGAGGTTCAGAAGCAAAGCGTAAAGAATTCTAACTTTTTTGGTATTCTGAGCGGATCCATCTTATAGCTGATATTAGCACAAGTACGATCTAGTCGAAGATTCTCTTGATCAATATTTATACTCTCCACCTTATCCTGTAGATCCAGACCAACTTTGAATTTTACCTCCTCCAAACGATTGAGTTTCTCCCAAGCAGCCTGAATTCTGTAAGTGTTAACGGTTAATTCTTCAATTTTCTTCCTTGAGCATCTTTTATATCTTATGACTTGCTCCTCGTCTTCACCTATTCGTCAAAAGTTTCTTGACTCCCTCTAGGACGCAGAGTTCCTTTTTCAATTCAGTATCGCCGTCGTCGTAGGTCAACTCGGTACCCCGACGACAGTCTCTGGTAGAAATACACTCAGCAGATATTTGTAGAGGTAAATTGAGGCCCTCAAGTTCCTTTTCAGTGTCAGCCCTCTCGTCTTTCAGAAGTTTTATTTCGGTTTCGATCCGCTCCAATTGACTCTCCAGGAGTTCTCGCCAACGCGAAAGTTCAGTTAACCTTTCGGCAAATATATAACGATATACAATTTTGAGAAGGGGACCTAAAACTCTATTCTTCTTTTCAAATACCTGTCGGCAATTCTCGTATTGTTCATATAGGTATCCCATTCTGTCTTAATTTTTGTTTCTGACCGGATGATCCTGCAGGAGTTGCGTAATTCGAAGGCATCTGATCTACGAATGTCGGCGCTTTGACGTAGTTCCCATTGCTTAGCGTACCAGTCGGGTAATCCTGATCAAAGTATATAATCTATTATTAATTATTTTATGTTTTTTAATCTTTTGTACACTGTCTAATGCGATGATTACGTCGCTTACCTATGTGCGGTGTGGGTTTCTCATACGCTGTAACGGATTTTGCCATAATTTTCTTTAATTATATATCTCTTTCTAACTGAATCGAAAGTCACGCCAAACGAAGGAGTACTAAATGTCTGAAAATTCAAGACGTCGTGAAGACAGGGTTAACCACCCATAACATGGCCGTGCATACTTAACAACGGTTGCTATGGCAACCATGTCATTTAATCTTTCAGTAGGTGTCTTTTGGGACCTAAGAAATGTACAACTATAAAATCTTTCAGAGTGCCTTATTCAGATGCCTGTATTTTTGGATATTCCGGATCTGATTGGCTGATCTCGACAGTTAAACCTCGAGTAACTTTGGTGAAACGAACCGGATACGATCACTGTAGGGTTAAGTCATATTTCTTTACCGTAGAATTTGAGAAAATGCCCTATGGTAAGTATAGTGAATGTAAAAAATATCCCTTATTAATAATTCGCCAACAGTTCTTCAATTTATAATAATATATCTTCTACGTATTGAAGACTATTCCACTGGCTCGTGGGAGTATAATTGAAGGACATTATCGACGAAACGTAGCTGTAATAAAATACCCAAAAATGATTGCAGTTCAAAGTAGTTCTTCCCATAGTTGAAAAGGGATCTTCGTTTTGCATATTTGAAGAAATAACTTCAATCAACAACCAAATAAACGAATAATAAAGAAAACTCAGATGACGATGGGTTCGCAGTTATCCTGACGAATCATATAGTAATATACCCCTTCTGGAGATGCAATCCCATCCAAGTAAACATTATTCGATTGGCGGAGGCATCTCGCGCGGCCTCGCAGATGCGCACAACAGGCAACTATTCCGAAGTCACAAAGCTTGAGACAAGTACACACATGCAGTGTAAATGCTCTGCGCGCGCGGTTGGGATACTGTATCAATCACAGTGTTTAATCCTAGCCGCATCGTATATACAGTGAATATTACCGTGAATTACTTTGCGAAGAAAATCTAAAAGGACGAAGAAGCAAGATAGTGTAAAAGTTTTCATTCGACAAGTAAGTTTGAAGAAACAAGAATGTTAATTTGGATTTAGAATATATCTTACTTTGCTTTCAACACATTTACAAGGATAATATTAATAGGAAAAAATACGGAGAAATGTATCTCTTTCACTGTATACGTTAGTATATTGGTTGTGGCGGGATAGTGCAGTGTGCTTGTCATAGGAGTTCCGGGGGGCTGCTCTTTCGAGGACGCAGTGGTACGCAATAGTGTTGATTCAGTCAATATACGTACCTCTAGTGGATCCACATCGGTGGTATCATTATTGTCATTAGAATCATCAATATTGTCTCCATATCGTATTTGGAGTCAAATTAATCAGGGATTTACATTAGGTGCAGCAAGAATGCGAAGATTGAGTATGAAGGGTAAACAAGGCAAGTCCGAGACAAGCGGCAGCGAATCCGAGGAAAATGGCGTCGTAGAGGCAGTGTCAACGACGATAAATGATCCCATTAAAAATGAAAAATCAGATAATCCTGATGAAGATCGAGCACTTAGTGAAGTGCTCAAGAAGACTAGAGGCCGTTCTGGAAATGCAACCGGAATAGCTGGAGCAACTGGTGCTCGTGGTAAACGCGGTAGAAAGAAGGTTGATAACGAGCCGGCATCGTTGAAGGAAGACGAGGCGAAAGAAAACGAAGAGCAACAAGAAAACGGAAGCGCGGGAAAACCTGGTGCTGGAACAAAAAAACGTAAAAAGGAGGATGCTAAAGCATCTACATCAAAAGATCAGCCTGCTGAAGAAAAGGAATATGAGGTATGTGAATATGAAAGTTATTAGTCTTATGATTAAGTGTATTTTGTATACTAAGACGCTTCAACTATTGATACAGAGATATGGTAATTGATAGCCTATTTATCAGTAATGTTTGTTTAATTAACAATGCTTATTCTTATTAATTGTTTAAACAGGTGGAAAAAATCGTCTCGTATCGCACTATTAAAGGGCGACGACAATTTCTAGTAAGATGGAAAGGATATGACGAAGACTCGGATACTTGGGAACAGGAAAAGGATCTCAATTGTTCTGATTTGATAGAACAGTTCCTTTCGGAGAATGAAGAGAATGAATCTATTCCAGAGCCACCAAAGAGAAGGCAAAAGACTGAGAAGACTAGAATGTCAAAAACAGACCGAAAGTCGAAAGCTAAGAATGGAGGAATTGGTAACGTTCTTTGAACTTTGCTAATCGTAACTGTCATGAAACATTATAAATGTATCATTTGCATTCTAGGTACTAAAGTAACAGATAAATCAGCATTGGACTCTGACAAGAATGAAGGAAAGGAGTTCGAGGTTGAAAAAATCATTGATGTATATTTTAAAAAGAACAAGACACGGGAATTTCTCATTCGTTGGAAAGGTTTTTCAAGTGCAGATGATTCTTGGGAACCCGAAGAGAATCTCAATTGTCCAGAATTAATTGCAAAATTTATGGACAAGGTGGAAAAGGCTAAGACAGCGGAACAACGTGAGCTGCGAACAAATCCTGCACACACAAAAAGATACACATTGACCACGCCTGAACACGGTAGGCGATTGTCGAGACGAAATATGGATAAACAGAGGTAAATAATGATTTTTCTGTAACCTTCTCCAAACAAAATCATTATTACTCGTTTTACATGCAATCATTAACGTTCATTGCAGAACTACCTATCACCAGTGCGATGAATAAGAGAGGAAAATCGGACATGTCACTTTAGTTTGTAATATTCTATTTTATACATCTATGCTATAAAAATATACTATTTCTCTTGATGTAAGGAAGTAGGTTTATTCAAGGGACACTAAAAGTTTTATATGAATTCTTTTTGCGTGCATTATAACTGAGCGTCTCGACACCTTCATATCCTTAATAAGGTGCAATCGAATTGTTTTTTCTAAAAAAATTTAAGACTTAGATCTCTTTTTTATTCAGTGAATGAAGTGTCTAATAATCTTTTACATCTAACTTATTAAGTATTATACGGTATATGTTCGGTCACCATACAAAATTTGGAGAAACATTCGTGAAGAGAAATCGACTATATATTTACATAGGGCAGGCATATTCATATACATATAAATTTATATATGAGTATATACTATGTGTATATGATAGAAATATGTATATTACATTTAACAGAAAAGAAAGAAAATTATTAAAAAAATATATTGCAGGTACAACCATATGTTAATTACACCGCATATGCACGGCCATTTTGTTTGCTCTTCTTTAAATTGCCTCTTTCGTTTTCGAATAATTAACTATAACTACTAGAATAGACCTTATCTGAATTTGCACTTATCTGAAATTGTTTCTTTTATAATTTGAATTTTACTTGTTTTCTTCGTAATAATACTTTGTTAATAAAATTATTAAGAGTTGCAAGTGCGCGTTGATCAAACTGAACTTCGGTGTATTGCTTCGAAATATTAGAGTCCTTAAAACACAATAAACAACAGTCTTAAATATATTACATTTGCATAAAGATACTAAATAAATATTCATTTCATAAAATACTCGAAGTTTTATAGTACAGATATGTTCTATCTACTCTATACTATTGATTCTTTATATATGCCAATTATGGAGTTTCCACAACTTATTCCGTCTAATATTGATTGGAAAAATTTGAAATTACTAAACTTCTCATTGCTCAGATTCTCGAATTCCCACGTGTACGACTAACCTGACAAAGCTATGAAGCTACCGTTAACAGTCTTGAGGCGGGGGGTGTTTGATGTACCATAAAATAAGAAGCACCTGTTGGGTGTTCCCATTTTCCGAAAAGTCAAACATCTGCACCAAACCCTTGGGCGCATGTGTCTTTTAATTTCTTCATGACTTATTCTACCTGTTATATACTTTCCTTCTCTATATATATTTTTCCTATTTTTTCCCACTGAGCTGTAACTTCATAGTCATAATCTCTGCGACATTATTGTGTTAATTCGTTTGTAAATACGAATTCGATAATGATTCCTTAAACTTGCTCGTAGGCCATAGGGGCATAGGTTCGTTCGCTCTAGGTAAAACATAGTCAACCGAAACGTTGTTTGATTAACTTGACTTGGAGTATAAGTGCATTTTAGAACACCTTGCAGGTAATAAATACTCCCTATTGAATGTATTTATCGTATGAATCAATGGTTAACGGGATCTGCTTCAGCAGTAAACAACATGGTGTCTTACACTTAACCCTTTCGCTTGCGCTCGACTCTGTCTCATTCTAGAGTCTAGTGTTTTGTGTTCATGACTAGTAGCAGGTGGTACGTTAAAATCCCTTCTAGGTCCCATAAGTCTTTATAAGGGCAAGTACTCAGCAGTTCTATTGAACTCGGTGTGATTGTGAAGACTTAGTTTCGATTGTATAATTTGGGTCTCAGCCGGCTTCGTCCAGACGTACATTATTCATCTTTTCTAAAATTTATACTTAAGCATTTATTACCTATAGCTTTAGCATTTTTTTAGTATTTGATCAATCTTCTCATATCCAATCTTGCAGTTGCTCCTTGAGAGTTTCACCCTGGGTCTCGGGACTCAAGGCTCTTTCCCTTACACTTACGCAGATTAGCAGAGAATTATGTAACGTAACCGTCCAACGATAAAATGATTGAACTAGATAAATGCGGTAATCCATAATTGTGGAAAGATTTCAAAAACAGCGTCCTAGATTACTTTCATGTATTTCCATATTCCTCATTTCAACCGCTAACCATTATTGTACTGTGTCGCCCTCCTACGGACTTTTCTTGCATTTACTATTCAATACATCCCTGGAGATTGCAAATGTTGGTAAAACAGTTTTCTGTTTTTAAACCACCAAGTTATGTCAAATTCGATCAAGATACTTGTTAGAGACGCGCAGAGTGTTGAAATGACAGTACATACCACCGATCCCTATTTTCCTAGAGTCTTACCAAAGTCCGTAAATGGAACATAGAACTCCCGCGTTATGGAAGTTCTTCCCATATGCACCATCTTGTGCCCCGTAAGTATACGGGCAAAGTAAATGCGATGCACCAGTTATTTCTGTGTTGAAGAATAAGTATACGAGCAATGCATGGTCGCCACTTTGGGTTCAAATGCTATGAGATGAGTCGGAAGACCTTCTCTTGCCGCGCTCCATTTACTTACCTTATGTCTTACCAGCGAAAGTGCTGCCACCTCACTTGAATTTTCCATAAGCTTTCTTGTTACAAGTAAATTTAATATGATTCTTTATCAACTATAATATTATAATTTTGCTTTATATTTATTTAATTATTATTATAATCATGGATATGATGTTTTACAAGCAAAATAATCCAATAAGAACCTTTAACATAAAATCAAAAAGCTTATCACCGACATTACGTAATACAATGAATTTATACCGTTGGTATCTGTCAAATTCAGCATGAACAAATCCTCTATCAATTTTATCCTAGAAAATATAATTAGGAAAATCACAAACATCAACACTTGTTACATCAAAAGCGTCGTCAAACGTTAAATATGAAATAAATCAATGCATATATCTAGTACATAGGAGAATAAGGTATAAATCACACGAATTACTGTTGAAACTATCATAGAATATTTCCTTAATTACTAATCATTCACACATACGCTCATCAATTTTATACTGAGATAATATATAATTATAAAAGCACGTTCTTTTAATGATCACACAGAGGTGAGTTATTACATCCAGATTCGTATTTCCCAGCCTTTAATTATATGAATATCCATTATGAGTTGATACAATTATTAAAGAAATGATCTATGATGTAGAGAGACGTAATATCGTAGGATCAGTTTTCCAAAATTTTGACGCTTTTCCATAATAACTTGTTGGTAAATAAATAAAAAAATATAAAAATACCAATCAATATCGAGCTAATTCCTTATAGTAAATGTAACAGGAACTTATCTACACCTGCTGTATCGTGACGGAGGATTTATACAGGTACAGAAACGATCTTTACGACCTAGCAGTCAACGAGCATAAATGGACGGGAAGATTCGTATTATATTACCAGTGCTACCACTAGAACTTAGTACAGTCATATTAAAAATAAACGTACTCGGTCGGTATACAAGTGTTAGATAAGAACCAACAAAACATTCGGACCATGAATTTATCTTGATACAATACTCCTTCTATGCTTTCACCCCTACGCGGGGCATATAAATTACTTTTGGCACAGATGATGCTTGGAAGATACGCACCGACGCGCTAGAGAAGACAAACCGGAATTCCATCAGTTCGATGATTAATGGTTACAATATCGTATAAGATATTACATATTCGTAAATTCATCGCAAACACGTTGGATGATCCTCCCGAAAAAGTAAAAAGAACAATGTCAAAAGATGTATCTACGTGAATGAAAATTTACGAAGATAAATTTTTTTTCTCTAACCGCTTCGACGATTTCCGTTAAGCGAGGAACGTGAGTGAGAGTCGAGTAATAAACGAGAACGAGAAGGATAGTAAAGATACGAAGGGATAAAAAAATTCCAGCGAAAAAGACAAGGCTCACTGGTTAGTCTTTTGAGGAATATTTTAGAAAAGTTGGCAGCGCCCTTTACCGCCGCCTTGCTATCTATTCAATTTTCGCCAAGTTGGCGACGCGCCTGCCAAGCGACTCGCAAAGGATCGAAGCTGGAATACACTTGCTGTAGAAGTAAAGCGATGAAAACTGTGAATACCTTAGGGACACTTTCGTTCATTGTCCTTTGAGGAATACGAATTACATTTCTTCGCGGCAACAGACATACGGACAGCTTTAATGATCTGGACGAAAATCACATTAGTTTACATGCTTTTAAATAATTTTAAGAAAAAATGTCAATTTCATGATTTCACGTGGTTATTTTTAAACGAGAAATATCATATGGACTAATGATAACTCAATTAGGATTTTATTCATTATGCCTTATTATCAGTGCACTAAGATTGCATTCAACGACACAGTCGTTGAAAGATACCAAATTTGAAAATTTGAATATCATATGGACTAATGATAATTTAATTAGGATTTTACTCATTATGCCTTATTATCAGTGCACTAAGATTGTATTCAACGACACAGTCGTTGGAAGATAACAAATTTGAAAAGCATATGCCGCCATGCACGAAGTCGTTCGTTAAACTGAGGTAGTTTGATATATTGTACGTTTGATTAATATACAAGACACTGTAGTGTTTCTAGAACATTCTACAGTTTCTTATATGTGCCAATACTCAGTGGGATAGATTCGTAAATGAATAGTTCGTCCTAGACTGAGGTACGTAGTTCAGAAGAAATGGACTATTTCAAAGGCAGACTTCTTATAGTTAAGTCAAATCCATATTTCTAGTAAATTATACGTAGCGCATTTGATTTTATCTCTTTCCCTTAATCTCAATATTTCATCCCTGTCCGTCTCTTTACCCTTTGATCGTCTCACCAGACTCATCACTATGATCGTACAAGTCTTGAAAGTCTGAAATGAGTATCAGCGTCACGTGCGACAAAGTTTTATTGTTTCGTATGTTAACGACTATAGTTTATATACCGGGTGATTCAGTCCAAGCGTAACATTTGAAGGTTAGCTCGCCTATTTAATTCCTATGTTAAAATTAGTCCATTGCGTTTCGGTTGAATAACCGTCTATAGGCTATTTCGTGGCAAACGCGAAACCCTGAAGTTAGTCGATCCATTTGATTTCTACAGTGTGACCATCTTCGGACGGTACAAATGTCAAATGATTCTCCAGCACGTTCTCCCTTGTAAAAATGGTTAAAAATCATTCATACAAAAGGACTCGTTAACGAATATAACAACGGAGAGTTGGGGTGGAGCAAGTAGGGTGGATATAAAAATCGATCGTGAACTTGTAGGTTAATGTTTTACATTACTTAGAATTTTTTAAAATATCTCAATCTCCAAAGCTGACGTGCTCCCGCGTAATACTTTGATAACGTGTTAAAAACTGTGATGACGTTACTTTTATACGGAAAGTATAGCCTATAAATGTCTTATGCGACTTACGCATATCTAATGAACGTCATGCGTATTCTACGCTCCTCTAATAGAATTTAAGCATATGGATAAATGGATATGCACATACTAGGTATACGTCAAACGGATGTACCTGTTTGTTAACGAAGGAGATTAGCAAACTATCCTACACTACAAGCTATTGGAGTGCAGGGCGTTGGTGCGATGATCTGTGCGATGGTTGACTTAGAAATGAGTCCCACAATATTTGCAGTATATTTACACTTATGTGATTCTGTATATAAAAAAAAGAGACTATTTTCAACTTGAAAAGTTAACACGTGCACGGAGTTAACACGGCTGCGTCTGCGATAGGCGTAGGGTCGTAGTGGACTGAACTGCAGACGCATCTTTTTCGTTTAGGTGAATTACCAAGGGTAGGTATTATGTAATTTTTAACCTATAGGATTGATAGAAAGGATATTTCGAGCAGGAACTGTCAAAATGGCGGATCTGGAGTCCAGATGCTAGCAGTAATAAAAAAAACTGGCCAAAATGCACTTTTGATTTCCGCACGAAGGTGAAAAGATAATAAATCGATATAGAAGGTTAGGGAATAAAAAGTTGGTTTTTTCCGACGTCGGTAAACCGTATATTTCACGTATTCTAACGGGATGGGATAAGACAGTTGGAATAATACATTTTAGCTTGTACCAAAATCCATAATAATTAATTGGGGATCAAGCGTTAACGTTATAGGTACGCAACAGTACCTGCCTTGCGCAATAGTTTGTGATTTTTCGATTGCTCTCAAACAGGACTTATTTACCTCTGAATATTCCAGTAGATCGTTTTCCGTGCAAGGGTCAATGTCCTACTTGTACCTTTGGTACATCACGTGTATTACTTCTAGATTACTTTACGTGCAGACTTGCAGATAGAAGTATGCTGATGTCCTCTAGTACAAACGACCGTCCTTATATCTACCCACCATGCGTTTTCTCAGTTAAAATATACCGGGTGGGTGGTTTGAAAAGCGCGAAGTCGAGACCGGCCGAGGCTTTCATGTTTAATTCAGCCACTTTGAGTTGCCGAGTGGAGTTTGCGTCAATGAGAGAAAAAAAGCAGGAATGAGTATGCGTTAGAGGAAGCGAAGTATATATACTATAGGTAGAGGGATAAGAAGAGGAGGAAAAGAAAAAAAATTGGAAAATAAAGACTGACAGTGGGAAAAATATTTTATGAATGAAGAATTGACGCACGTGGTTGTTTTGAATTCCGTATTTCTCATTGCTATTTTTGGCTGCTTGCTCGTTGATTCTTTTTATCTATCGTTGTTACTGTTTTCAATCCGAGTGCACATTAGTACACAGGCGCCACCTACTTTGTACTAATGAATTAGAACAAGCCGGGCGTCTATGTCGATCGCTGCTCGTTGGTACACGGATACATCCAACGGTAAGGAATTGCCAGTGGAACGTTCTTTCGACAGGGTCCCTTTCTTCAGTAGTACACTCCTAAGGTATGTTCTCCGATTACCTGATGGGTATTGTCTGCACCACCTTTTCTTTGGACTAATAGACAGGTTTTACTGTAATTGGAAAACAGCCTCAGCTCATTCTGACGTATAGCGTGACAAGCGTGCAACGATCATCGCACGTATAGTTGATCCACGGGTGTGGTATGTTTTTTTGACAGTTTGCAAGAAATGCAATCCTTATATCATCACACGTGGTTTTTTATAGAATCACACATTTTCATAAATATATAGTAAAAAATTGAAAAATCAAATATATTTCAATGCAGAATCACGTACATGCATTCTTTGCAACAAGAATTTTATGTAGAACCACGTATGGTTTGGTATACAAATTTCATTATTTTTGTTTAGATCAAAAACACATTGAACTCCTGAACCGTCTATGCTTATGCAACGATTGCGGAATCTTGGATCGATATTGTCTTTTTTTTACGAATATTTTTAATGTGTACAGTACATTATATTGTAAGGTCCACCTCAATTCGGGTCGGGTGTGGATATGAATGGTGAGGAAATGGTCAAGTGATTACTCGGAATTTGTAGGATGGGTGATTCATTCACGCACAGTCATTTTCGAAAACGGTCTTACTCGGCGCACTTTTACGACTGACTCTCTTGACGATGACGTCACGTCCCATAGCTTCGGCGATCGCAGCGCCTAAGTTCTCCGTTATACATCTATTTCACACGCAAATGACACAAACATTCTCAATACATACATACACTCATAATATGTTAATTTTTGTTATTTAGTTATTAATAGAATAATGATTTTCATAAATATATGTTTAACATGGACAAGTACACTTTTTTCCCCTTGCAGTACAATACCTCGATATCATCAGCTCCAAATTCAACCAAAGAACGTTGAAAAGTACGATTTATGAAATTTCTCATAAAAAGTTATTTTTATATAAATAAAAAAAATATTTTTTCTTTTTACATTGAATATTAGACAAAATTGTACACATCCTAAACTTTATGCGCAAATTTTTGATTATCAATCACGTTACACAGTTTGACAGTTGCCCTTGTTTCAAAATCACAACGGGTCATTTTGACCCAGTATGTCAAAGGCACGACCAAAATGAAGTTTGACAACCGAGGGTTAAAGGTAAATACGTCACACGTGTCCATGCATATATCTATATCATGGACTGAGGTATCTATGCGCAACTATTGTACAAGATAGCCAGTACTATTTATCTACAGTATATACATGCATACGTGTATGGAGGAGCCAAGGTAAAAATTGCAGGAAAGGGTCGAAAAAATAAATGCATGCTATTCGCCTACAGGTCCAACCCATCAATAACGTAAAGGTTTTGCATTCATTTGCACCCCAGTTCAGTCGGTAACGAGAGACTGTGGCAATATTTTTTTTTCTAACTTATATAGATACCTAATAATGTCGATGTACCTTTAGAACAGCATATAACATACCGAGAGTGGATTTTTGTAGAACGTAACATTTTTTTTCATTCAGTAATCTCCAATGACAGGATGACTATTAACCATAATGCTACGTTTCATCGACCACAGTTCCATTTGGTTCGTTATTAGTAAAAACGAATTCGCAGTAAAAAATAAAGAAAACATGTCAATTCGACCATTTCGAAAATTCCTCTCGCTAAAGAATTCGTTTTCAAACCACGATACCGCAAGCAAAACGTACACGTTTTTAGGTTTGTTGATTCATATACTATATTGTATATTACTATATAGAGCTAACCAAGAGCATCGTACCAACTGAAGTTAACCAGTCCATTTGATTGCAATAGTAAAATCAACTTGGTACAGTATAAAGCTGTACCTGAAATTCTGAATATGTATTCCATGGACTGTAGGTAGCCAAGCAATAAGTATACAGGGATGATTTAGCGAAGGGTGTTTTTTTCTTGCGCGAGAAATTTCGTAATAACTGACAGGAACAGGGCTTTCCGATATTCATATAAAATGCCGAAATAAGGGTGGAACAAGATGCTCGAGGAGCTGGTACCGCTGTGGGATGAAATCAAGGTATACGAACTAAAGTACCGCAGGGTGGCTTTATTAAGGCAAGCGGGACTCAACCACCTAGCGCAGGTAGCAAGCGGTAAAACATAGAAGAGGAAGGATCTGAAAAAAAGAGCTTACGAACGAGAAATCCTCAAGAGAAAAATGTGAGATATCTCCAAAGGGTTTTGCACTACCTCCCTCTGGTGCCACCCTCGAGAGAAGGTTTTTTTTTAAGGGAGCCTCTCTCAGGCAAAAATTTAATAAAGCGGCTGCACTGTGTCATCGTTTCGCACGAAGCGCAACTCGTTGAGTCTCTCGCCTTACGAAATTTCAAATCGTCCTTGGGAATTTGAATTGCGTCGTCCCTTCGTTCCTTTTCTATATTATTTTTGTTTTTCGTTACCACCGAGTATTTGCATATCTTTTGAAAAAGTGTAACACGAGAAGGAGTCGCCTCTGTGGATTCCGATCGTTTGGTTGCTATACCTATACATATTTATACGTATGTACGTACCTTTAATGTCCCTGGCGCTAGAAGAGATTGATGCGCGGGATAACGTGTTTACGTCTACCAAGGGACAGTTCAGTGTGGACGAGCACTAAAAAGTACGAGGAATCGTAGACAAGAAGAAACGGTGGTTTAACAGTGGCAGTGACGGCTACGCAGTGGCAAGTAGAATAAACGGGCAGTCCTGGTAACTGTCTACCCACCTACGTCAGGAGGATATAAAAGAAAAACTTGGAAAACAATATTTTTATCTCATCCGCAGGCCCGGCGAAGGGGCGCGAGATATTCCGTGCTTTTAAAAAGTTTCCAACTTGGAATTAGCCGAGTTTTATGAGCATCGTTATTCGCGCCTCATCCTGCCATGTCCTGACTCTCTTCTCCTCTCTCTCTTTCTGACATACTCTTTTTCTTTCTCTCTCTCCCTACGCTCACGGTACGCCTCGGTTCCATCTTATTCTTGGCAATCCTCCCCACGTGTATACTGTATCTCTCATTCTCTCTGTCTTATACTTCTCTCTCCTTATGCACTATCTCATACCGTGTCTCACACAGGAAGCAAAAGTAACGCGAGCGCTGCCTATGCTTGTAGCTTAGTGAAAAAAAGGGAACAAAAAATGAGAAAGAAAAACAAGAGTGAAATGGCGTATAACGCGCGACTATTTACGTAGAAAGCATCGCGACATAGAAATAGACAAGAAGAGGGATATAGTGAGGTGTCGTTAACGTAGGAAGCGTAGGAATGACGTAGATACGATTAATGTAAATTTTTGCAGATCGTACGTGCGAGCATCGCGCGACGGTAGACTAAAAACGCGCCTTCGCGCGTTTTTTTTGTCCCAGGGAGATAAACAAAATAGAAGAAGATAAAGAATTGAAATAAAAAGTAAGAAAGGGTAACGAGACAGACTGAAAGAGTTATTACCTAGTAAACATATAATTCACGCTTACATACGTTATCGTTATCAAATATTCGACATTACGAGTTAAAGCCAAATTCAGGGTTATAAACACATGTGAACGTGCCTTCGTGTACGTATAGTTAGTGCGATAAGTACATATAACATGCATAGATAGGTAAAGCGCCCCGTGGGACTAGTGTGAAGTCTGACTCTAGCATCAGAACTGATGGAACCGTGGAATCGGAACGCAGAAACCCGGAACCGTGAACGCGAAACCCATGACACAGGGAAAACGGAATTTCCATGTATTAACGTTAATGACTCCATGCCATCGGGTTAATATTGTTAAATAGATTTTCCAGGCATGCATAATCTGCCTTGTGCACGAAAATTATCATTGATCGAGTTTTGCGATTTAACAACGATTAATTGTCACTATCAAAATCACGCCATGGCGTGACCACTGGCTTATCATATAATATCAGTGATATTCCACGATAATCATCGATAGTCTGCAAGAGGCCGGACGTAGCTTGATACATTAATGAATGATTGCCATTTCGATATCAATCGATATGAATGATTGAGACGTCAAGGAATTGGCGCGCGTAATGTAAAACATTGCTACGCAGTATTTAATTATGTTCGGTAAACTTATGCAATATATAACGATTTTAATGTAAAGCGAAGGGTTTTCTACTCGGCTTTTTACTCGGTTTTCTGCACTTGTTATATTACCTATTATGCATGCATGGTCACACATGCATATGTGACACTGGCGATGACGGTGATGATATACTGATCACGGTGGACACACCGCGGACCTCCACTTGCCAATGCAGATTAACCTAGCTTGGCCATCTTTGAGATTCAAATAGATGCAAATTCGGCGCTTTTCGCACGGCGCTCGTTTGTGACTTCGCGTTGTGGCGTCGAGCGTACGAAAATAAATTAAAAGGAGAGAGCAAAAGAAGTCGAGAGACAGAGAGAGAAGAATGTAAGCGACATGGGTAGGGCGTGAGTGAAAAATACATTTTAGACACACCAAGAACGACGACCAGCTCTATGCCTTCAGGCATGAGACTGTTATGCTGACGTAAATTCTGCGCGACCTTCCGAAGAGTCGAGGGACAAGTATCTATACATAAATATATATATGTAATAGAATATATATACATGGAACGAGATGTGTATACGGAGAAATAAAGAAAATTCGAGCCACCGAGGAGCACAGCGTGAAATAAAATTGACTAAAATCTAAAATAACTAAATAATCAAAATCAGACGTCACTTCATTATTTCAGCAACCAATTTTCTCATGACACGCACAACCATGGGTTTGTGTGAATTCAAGCGACATGCTTCCTTTCTTTATTTTATGTGCTAAAACAATTTTAATGGACTACGTCTAGCATGGAGCTAGAGAATTCGATAGGATTCCGCCCCCCTACCCTCCCCGCCTTGTCATTCAGTTTCAAAAGGTAAGAGCCAAGAGCATACCTAGGATCGTATTGTGTGATAAAACGATATTTGTTAACATATGTATTTTTGTCATTTAAAACTCTTTAGCCATATGATTATTATTTAATCAATGTTGTAGTAGAATCTCGATTTATCAAGGTGCGAGTTATCATGGAGTGGATTAACGTTATAAGTCAATATTCTTTATCCCAAGCTTAATTAAACTCATTATGATCGATATAGTTTTAACCGACTATAATGATAAACGTTAAATAAATAAGTTTAACTGACATTTTGTAATAAAATTGAAGCAATAAAATTTTGCCTAAATATATAACGTATCCATAATTATTCGTAAATAGATAAAGTATTTATGTATTCCTAGATTATTCGCGGTTTTCGTTTATCAACGGGCACCCCCGTGTCTGCACATCCCGCTTAATCGAGGTTCCACTGTTGTATCAAATCAGATATTCCAGGTACGAAATCATGCCGCGAAATTGCTAAGGACGTGTCGACAGCAATAGCGGTACTGACGGTATCAGAAGGGAGGGAGAACGCAGTGGAGGCGTGACTGTGATATAGGAGCATTTTCGAAGAGAGTCTAGCAGGAACTATAGTCTATCAGGTCTATCCGTAATAGGTGTCCGGCTGGGATCATTGGTGTGTTTTAAGATCGTACGATCCTGACGTAACGTCCTAATTTAAATGTAATGTTTTAAGGAAAGTGGTGCCACTGACACGTGTCTGTTTCAGTCTCTCTCTTTCTTGCTACAGTCCTATTCAGTCTCTCTCGTTACATCTGTACAAATCTTACATTAATGTGGCTCGTGTCACGTACTGTTGCTTGGCGTAAGCCACGCATTGAAGTATACATATATATACGCAGATACGTAAGCACGTACCCATATTTCACATGGCGTGATTTTTGGAGTTGGCATTATTACCAGACATAAATATATGACTATTGAACGTTTCTTATGGAACTGATTTGATTCACCTATCACGTATGGGGTATTCGGAATGTGAAATGAAGTAGTAAGTAGCGAGTGAAGAAATAGGGATGCAGACAGGGTTATGTACTTAACTATATATATATATAGTTACGCACGTACGTACGAGTGTATCTTTGGACAGGAAGCTTTTCGCAAATTCCTCTCCGCGTATATCCGTGCGGCGAACTATAAGCTCGGTCGTCTGGTGTGCCCGTAAAATTTTACGAGTTTCGTTTTCCAACGTCGGCCATGTTCTTGCTTGTGGTGGAAGCATTGGTAGTCCTACCGGAGGTGATGGTGTTGGGGCTTTAAGCTTGGCCCTGCGAAAGCCTTCCTATCCGAGCTTTTTCTCGTTCATGGTTATTTGTTTCATTTAATTCTTTATTAGTTTCGATAAGTGTCGATACGCCAACCTTGTACCAATATCATCCCCTAAATTTCGGGCCACGTTTCTCTCTTTCGTTTCGTGGGGTTGACATCGATACGCGTAAAGAATTTTTTGTTAATTTTACATGGGAATTTAAGGATTAAAATTAATGTGGATAAAGTAGTGAAAGATTCGAGAAACATTTATTGCTGATGACAGAATATTTTTAGTATCAGTGGTTGTACATTTTTCAGTGTAAATGATACATATATTTGGGATGATTTTTACTGGGCGGAAAGGTAAATGTAGCTGAGTCAATTTATAATAGGAAGAGGATTATTGATAAGGCAAATCAATTCTCGACTGTACTAGCAAAAGATTGTCGGAAATCGTATAAACATGATTTTATACCAGATTCTATGATTATAATTGTACGAGTCTGGAAAAATCTGGGGAAATTTATAATGTCTTTACTGTTCAACTTCAATGGGTAAGAAACGTCACTCTACGGTAACGTTGAACATAGAGCAGTAGACAATTCAGTAGTCTCAGATGACTTTTTAAATTTGACGAGGTACAAACTTTTTTTAATTCTGTATATTAGTGAGTAACAAACTTTTAACAGGATACTTGCAGTATGCTCTGCGCCTTTTACTGCAACATTGTGAATTGCTCGAAATTCAACAGACAATACGTCACGAATCGCTAAGATGTCTTACGCCTATCATGATTTTTATAGTAATTTTTAACGAAACATTCTCTGTATGACGTCACTGGTTAAACTAGTTTTTTATTTGTATCCTACGATATTTTTCTATAGTACTAGTAGTATATTAACTCGTCCAGTGATATTATTGTCGCGAAATAAGTTTATCGTTTTACCCCTAGGCTATCCTACCATCCCCCGTCGTTAATGCCTTGACAATAGTTTATAAACTCATCTTATTTAAGTGATATAACCTATGTATGCGCGTGTCGCATATCGTACGAGTTTGAAACGATACGAGACTTTTGAAATGGTCTTTAGGCACACAAATCCTTGTCCATTCGATCAGATAGAACTTTCCTTCGATTTGCCATGTTTACTAATTTTTTAGGAAGTCACTCCTGGTACTGCAGTACTAAAGGCTGAAAAGGGCTGAAGAGTCTCGAGAGACTATAGTCAAAGGAAAGAGAGACGGTTTTTCCTGTGAAATATATTAACATCAGATTAATAAAGAAAGAGACGAGTTATGCTTTTTGGATATTATCTTACTAGGGGATGACAAAGATCTAAGTGAGGAAATGGATGTACAAAGGCTACGAATTTCAGAGCTTTAATTTGTAAAATACTTGCGACTCGTTAGTCCTCTACGTAAGAGGTGTAATCTTCTTGGAGGCCTTGTGATCCTCTTAGCAATTTCTTCGTATACTTGTCACAGCCAGCAACTGAGGCGAATCATCGGGAATGGAAAAAGGGCTGTAGAATCGCAACTCGAAATGACTTTCACTGTTGATAACAAGTTGGAATAATATATATGACGACGATGTCATGACAGGTTAATAACAAATTGTCAAAAAAGTTTACCTTTCATTATCAAAACAGCATCGCTATCTTCGTATCGTATATATATCAGCTTCTGCTGATGACTTCGTTAAGCATTATCGTAAAGGTAAAAGATAATCAAACATACATATATGACGGCAGGCGAGCGTTGCAATATTTATTGATGTCTTATAAACGAAGCGGTAATCTAGAAAATTGAATTCATGGTATTTAGTATCTATTAGAATAACAGAATGATTCGTCGTGACACTCACACGGGTTTCCTGGAGTTCTCAATCCGTAGACTGGTGGTGTGAGATCAGTTCCTGATATCGCAGTGAGACCGTAAGAGAAGCAGCTAACTCGGCTGACAATGTGAGAGAGTGAGAGAGAGGAGTCGAAGCATAGAGCGAGAGTAAGAAGGAGAATGAGTATCAGCAGAGAATGCGGAGTGGGAGAAGGTGGCGTGAGCGGCTCACGCATGCGCACGATTCGAAGCTACTTCGAACGCAGGGATATGCCGCCAAAAAGCGCTCACTTAAAAACGTCAGTCGCATACGGCGAGTCAAACGAGACAGATCCTCTGCGTTAACGATAAGCGGAATCTCGTGTGTATTTGAACGTTACTCGGCTTTATAAGAGCAAATAAATAAGAGGAAACAATAAACGACAAACATAGACGGCAGAACGTTATTACTGTACGCAACGTGGAGGTTATAGAGAAATATGTTTATTTAGTTTTCTAAAATAGTCGCGTGACAGAGACTTTACCTGAAGTTGTCGGTGCAGCTATTATAGGAGGAGAGATAGTCTGTGTGGCAAGAAAGAATATTTTGTGGGGAATTTGTTGAGTGCAAGAAAACTCAAAGAGTAAGGAAGAAGAACGAATTTGAAGATACACAGTGGACGCGTGACTGTTAAGAAAAACGTCATGGAACGACAATTGGCTTGGATCGCATTACTCATGACAGCATTTTATTTCGGTGAGTATATCTATATACGTTATTTTCTCTTTTCGTGAAAGATTATATACAGCTTTAAATGTTATAAGGATCTCTCGTACGAAATTGTCTGAGGTTTATGGCACTGTATAATAAATCATGTTAGACAATCGTTCTTGACTCGATGTCGTGGATTTTCTTTTTCTGTATCGTCGAACAGCTGATTATACATGGTGTAATGAGTGTAGAAATTCTTAGATCGCATGACAAAAATTTCAAGCAGTAAATACGTTAAAATTAATTATACGCTATCTTGAATAAACAGAGGCAAACTCATACAACCAAGAAGTATATACGCCAATTAAATTGATTTCGAATCGTTTGTTTACATACAACTAAGAAGCGTAACGTCTTCTAATGATTTTCGCGAGATATAACTAACGGATAGAACTTATTTCCACATCAGTATTAGTATTGAGAGGCTAACCTATCCATAGCTTAAAGATCAACAACAGTGCCAGAGGTACAGACGTGTCGGAAAAGTTAAAATCACGATATACAGCTCATAGAAGATTCTCTAAACGAAGCCAAAATGTTTTATAGATATGCGTCAAATGTAATACGACAGTAAAAGTCTGAGCATCGGACGTATAGTTATGTGCAACAAAAATTTTATGGAATGCTCGTATAAACCTTATCCAGTTCGAAGTAAAAATAAATAGTGGTGATTTTGAGGCTTTAATAGAAAAGAAAAGGGGGTCATTAAGAAAAGCCCTTGACGTTGCCTAGGATAGCTGTAAGGTATTCTAGAATGCACCACGAGGCATGTATCCCAGTATAAGAACAACGTACGAAAATAGCGTGGCGGCTGGTTATACGTATAGTGCTGGCGGGAGAGAACGAAGCTGGCATAACCCACGTGGGCAGCGTCTCTCCGTTACATCGTACGAGATGACGTAGTGGACTCCCATTGGCTGACTAGATGGGCGTGCGACTTTACAGACACATAGTTACGCTCGTACAAACTGTCTACTACGTACAGACGTTTTAAGTGTGCGCTTATACCTGTCGCTGATACATGCGTGAATGTGGTACGTGTTACGTTATCATGAGGAAATATACTGATACGTACTAACTTTACGCACTCTGGTCTTTGCGCTCTATCAGACCCATTGTAAATTTTGTCAATTATTCTTTATATCCATTACTATGCATTATCTGAATTGTGAAAGCCGATAAGGATCAAAGATTTCTTGACCTTAGTTAATGACCGGGACTATGACAATTAATGTTTTATCGACGGCCTAGAAAATTTTAAAAATTTTTCTTGCCGAAATCACTTCTATTCTCTAGAGATAAATTTAAGGTTCGGAAATAAGTAGACATGATACCGAGCAGACTCTGCTTTAAGGAGGTTGCCTTGTTCGCGTCATGTGCTAGGTCAGTTAGCTAGGGTCGAGAACCTTGCGTTGCTTTTTCCATCCTCTGCCCTTAAGGTGAGCATCGTTTTACGTTACTCGAACATCTTCACCAGCATCCTTATCCTGTACCAGCTGACTGTTTAAGCAGGCTTTTAGTGATACGGGTTTTTGGATATCCTCTCGACGTTACATTCAGCCTCAGAATCAATGTCACGTTCAGGGGACTCTTTTACGTGGTAACGCGTAAGTAGGTGGCCCCTCGAGAAGACTGATCTCATGACCGAACTGCAGACGACGTATAACTAAGTACGAATGTCCTTAAAGATCACTTAACTATGATTACTTTGACTCACAAATATTACACCCAAAATGCACAATACCCTTGGGTAACAAAGACTCGTTTACTTTAGGCGAGAATCTCGAGAACTTGATATTTATTAACCCAAGAGTTTCTAAAAAGATCCTCCATTTTCATTAATTAAGAAAACTTGACAGATATGGACGAGGGTAAACAAGATGTAAAAAAAATTAAGATAACAAAGTACGTTGCGTTATAATAATACCAAGTTACCTTATAAGAGATTTCGAAATATGCGGTATACTTAATTCCGAGCAACACGTGTTCACTGATGGGTAAATATCCAACTGACTAATCATATATGAAGGAACAAAGTTCCATTAGCAGATTTCATTAACCTAATACACCGTTCCGTCGTCATTGGTCTGTCCAATACATAATGTAATGTTATAACGTACACCTATGCTCATCTGTCTACAGTCATATAGAATATGCCCTCTATATTTTAGTATGCATATGTTCACTAATTTAGGTACATTATGTTCGTGCTCGCTCAACCTTATGAACGCACGTGCGTAAGCCAGAGTGAGTAGTACAACGTATGCTATGAGGATAAGCATAGCAAAGGAGGTATGGACGCTCATATGCGAAAGGAGAAAGGGAAGTCATATCGGTGGTCGAGCGTATTTATATCGTGCGACAGGACCATCGTACGATGTGAAACAGCCAATGGGAGCCCGTTTCGTGGTCTGGCCTTGCAGCCTGCTTGCTCCCGGTTTAATATGGGTTTACACGGACGCACACGTAGCCACTCTTGCGGCTCCCGTGTCATAGACTTTTTTCCCCTGTGCCTATGGATAGTTCTCGTACGCGTAACTCTACTCGTGGAACCTGATGAGTAGAAGAAAATTGAACGATCTTGACATACCACGTGTGTGTCACACGCGACAGTCGTAATTTGTAGCGTAAATCATACGAGTTTAACCTTATTGGCTTGGCTTGAACTTTTATCTATGAATTATCTGATGTATTTTAGTGTTTCCGACTTTGAGCCAATTTTTCCTGCGGTTTAATTATTTTCTGGGAATTTCCCGTGCTCCGGGGGGGGTTTTTTTGAATTGTGGATACGTACAGGGGAGCGGATGGGTTCTTGTTAGAATCTCTGGAATTTCCGAAATTGCCGGCACCACGCTAAGCCACCGTAAGACCGTCACTGTTGCTGCGACCACACTAAAATCAAATTATACAAGACTCTCCTTTGCTAGCGAGTGAGTAGGTATGGCTTGAAATAACGGCGAGTTGAGCGCCTCTGACGACCGGCAATGGAGTTACTTCACACCTGCAAACGTAGGCGCCACTTTTATAGATAACGTAATCATTTTTTCTCGTAAGCGATACTTCTCCGATCGCCAAGAGTTTTATTGTACGGGGTCTGACCGTACGTGCGTATATACTCGTGCATGTACACCGCGATAAAAAATTTTGCGGCGGGATATGAAATTTACTTGGTCGTAGGAAGCTTTGAATATTGCCAAGGCAAAGGGATAAGAAATAAGGAAACTGAACCTTGTAAAGGCAACTCTTCGACCGTGCAGGAAGCTCTTTGTGAATTCTAGACTTCACTAGGGCGGAATTGTACTGTAGTCGTGGACAGTCATGAGTTACGGTAAAAAGAAAAAAATCGATGATGACTTTCACTGCATCGTGTTCTTGATAACCGACGCTTTTTCCATCACTCACCATTTCTAACTACCTTGGGTTTAGAAACTTTTGGTTGGTTCGTCCGGAGCTGTGGCTATGCTTGATAAAGAAAAAGAATATTGAATGCTCTCTTTGGAAGACTTTAGTCGATCGTCCCTATAGAGAGGTTAGGTACGTACACATTCGAGACGCATTGCACCAACCGGATGGGAAAATCCGTAGGAATCTTCCTGGCGGCACGTACGCCTCTATCTCGTCTCTCTAACCCTTTTCTACAGGGTTCTGGTACGGAGTTAGCTACCTACTAGTAAGTAACCGATATCTGTTTAGTACACTAGCGCCACTTGTGATTAGCATCGGTACTACTGATGGAAGTAATAGCAGTATCTATTACACATATAGGTATCACGGTACCTAGGAGGATCGAGAAGTACAAAGACAGCACAGACGCGTTATGTATACGTTATATACATACATGTACGTTATGTATTATGTATTTATCCCAGCCTAAAGATCCTGGAATTCGAAATCCCACGGTTGCTTTTCCAATAATCGAAAATTGATCGTACTCCGCGGATGCCATGGATATAACCTCTATTTACCGGCGTACGTGTATGCCTGTGTGTATAAACGTTCGATTAATGAGGCCGATAAGGGTTGCCGCGGCTTTATCGTCGCGCGTTACCTATCGAGCGACTCCCATCTGCCCTTAATGGACCACCTTTATTTTTCTTCTTTTTTTTTGTTCTCTCCGAGTTTCCGTACTCTTTTTCTCTCTCGGGGGTGCTTCTTACCGGTAGCAGGGGTGTCGAGGCCTGATGAGCACGGTACCTGGAGGAAAAAGTAGAAGGGTGACTTTTAACAGGATGTCGTGATAAGCGATTGGTGATAAATTATACGGATCATGAACGCGAAGCATAGGTTTATTATTGAGACGCATTCATTTTTCCCATTGTCAATGTGCGTAGTCAAGGCTGGATTCAATACCGTTGGTACTTTTACAAGGGATTTCTTCTCTCCTTGCATCACTTGGTGTATAAGATATATACGTTGCGAATCCAACCGACTTCGGCAGGGTCTACGAGAGGAGACACTGTGGACGTTGAAATTGTATACGCGAGGGAAACGAGCGTGTCAAATTTACGTAATTATATTTTACCTTTAATATTTTTTCTTGGTTTTCTTGAAAACGTTCGGGGATGAGAGCGAAGAAAAAAATATCAAGAATATAGAAGTCGTAGATTTTCTTTAACGACTTGAGAAAAAATACGTGTTGCTCTGTACGTACGTTGTCCTACGGTCGTGCGACATCAGATTTTTAGACTGGTGTACTTCGAGTTCGTATAACAGATTTTATGCGGTTAGTCTTCAGCACTTAGTCTGTCAGAGGAAAAGTCTCACTTTGGACAAGAATTATAGCTGATTAGACGAACAAGCGTAGATTTTATCTTTGTCAATTGTAACTTGATTTCGTTGATTATTTGTACATGAAATTGAATTTTAACGAGTACAGAAAAAGGATACCGTCCTATTTTATACGACGACCAGAGACAGGTTGTCGAGGAAAAGAGCTCACTCTGAGGTAGCTCACCCTGCAGTCACTCACTCATTCGCGTAGACAATCCGTGACAAGAATAAATAGAAGCAACAAACTCCGCATGATGTTTCGAGATATTTACGGGATCTGGAAGACCTTCCGATTCGTTACGTGGCTTCACTTAATTAAATGCCTGTGGCCGGGAGGAGGTTGGTAAAATAAAAAGCTCGAGTTCTTTTAACATGCGAATACAGTTCAGTACTTTTTTCAAGGGATGATTTAAATTAAAACAGTATTGACACAATTATATTTCTCCGTAATATCGATCGAATAACCGATTGTGTAGTCAGAAGAGGAAAAATTGTGAGTTTGACTATTTCTCTCTCTCTTCGAAGCATGTACGCGCCCATGTGTCTCTCTCTCTCCCACTCACGAGCGGTATACAAAATTCGCGAATGCCGTGAATTTAAATATTTCACCTTACACCCTCGTGCGTTGTACGTAAAAACGTAATGTCTAACGGCTGCTAAAAAATAATGTATTGCCAATTCCATAACTTCAGACTTCGGAAAAGTAACGATACAGATCTGAAATATCTACAGCCTAGCAGGCTTGACAATGAGCAGAACAAAGTGCACCCTAAAGTTTCGCTCTTCCCTGCGCTGCAGTAATATTTTCTAGGATACGCGGTGGCGGCTCCGTCCCCTGGTGCGAATGCTTCTCGGTGTGAGAAAAAAAAATGAAATAAAATGAAAAAAAAATCAGAAAAATGCGAAACGTGTAAGGGTCGTAGCGCCGGGTAATATCCAGCGGGTATAAAATGGGAATTTCACACGGCGAGGATGCCATCCCCTAACCATACCCAGGTTGAACCGTACAGAATCTCGTACTCTTGTCGCTCGCATAAAAACATAGAAAGCGCATTTACCTAGACCACCTTAATGATGATAGATGAATATGATATTACGTATGGGGTTGTACGGCCATTAAGTAATACCGCGACCCCCCGGGGATGGGGTTCTAGCATAGCAGTTATAGTAGCCACTAGCAGTCTTTGTAATAGATATAACTCCCATAGGGGTTGAACTGTTTGTTGGCATCGTGGGGTGGGTGTGGGAACACTGCCTCCCCTCCCCCCCCCCCGCGAGTTTCCGCTCTCGACTATATAGACCGTGAATACCCTGACAAAAAACCATTCGTTCAAATTAAGAAGTTGATTCGGATTTAATGGCTTTTGTTTAGGCCGCGCGCGTGCAGCCTATATCCCTTTCGCCACTACGCGCTTGCTTTTTTCTCTCTATTTTCCCTTCGCATTCCCTAGCTCGCCGACTCCCTTCGTTTCTCGCTGGTGTATGTTTTTTTTTGTCGTTATTCCCTAGCACGAGCCAGTCAGCAGCCATTAAAATCCTCTCTAGGTATTTGCGAGACTCACATTCGTCCGAGAGGGTAAAATCACCCTTCTCTCTTTTATGTTTTCCTCACCCTTCTGTATTTCGGATTTGTTTAAAACATGCTGATTATTCTATACCGACGTCCGCTGTTGAATCGAATTATATATTTAATGTAGGTAATCGCGAGTTCTCCCCTTTGGAAGCTGGAAATTCGATAAAGGGTGCGTTTTGAGCGTTTTAAAGCGTTGTCCGTTTGACTCTGTTCATTTTCACTGTAGGAGTATGTTTGTTACCGCGTTCTTTCTCGCTCTATCTCATTACTTTGCCCACTAACGGAGAAACAGGTCGAGAAGTGGAGAACGAGGGTGTAATCCTGATAAATCTGGCAAAAAGAGAAGTTCTTGGTTCAAGTGGATCAAGTAGGTAGTGGTGCTGGTCATGTAGTGGTCAGACACCGTGAAAACGTGTAGTAGTACCAGTGGTATAAATCTGTGACAAATACCATGTCAGACTATATATATATATATTAGTAATCCAGGGTAACCAGCCAGTCAGTGACGTTTTGTCTTAAGAAAGAAATTTCTACATGGCAGAAGCACCCTTTACGAGAGAGAGAGAGAGAGAGAGAAAGGAGGGAGGGAGAGATCTGACTATGGTCAGAATTAGGAAATTCTTCCATTAAGATTTTTCGACGCGAAGCTCCTGGAACACTGCCAAGTGGAATTGGGCAAAGGAGGACAAGGGAGAAAGGGAAAGAAAGAAACGAGCAAACAATACAAACGAATCGTAATGGCTACACAAAGCGAAAGTAATAAAGTAAAAGCGAAATGAGACTGCGAAATATAATTTCCTGGATCAACACAGGGAATTCCAGGTAGAAGAGGAACAGCAGTTAGGGGTTACTCGGTGTGGGTTGCTTGAGATGATTAGACGGAAGTGATGTGGACGCTTTCTAAGGCAGGATGGTGTACGCCAAAGACGGTCAGAATTGATTTCAGTATAGCTTGCATACTATACATAGTTCGGCATCATTATCAGGAAATTAAATGTTAACTTTTGGAGTGAACGGCGAACGAAGCGAAACTCCGTTCGTTATTTAACGGTGTAACTTATTTAATTCGATAGTTACAGATAGATTTTAGTAATCTGCTTAACTCGACTAACAATATTCCCTGTTTTTGGATAACTTTCAGTGTTGGTGAGTTGCCACGATGAGACGTGCGGCGAGGACGAACTTACGAAATGTGCGCGACTCTTGGAAAACATCACCAACAACGAGCTTGGCTTCGTCTCAAGCAAGGCGGAACTTACGGCGCTGTGTCCGTAAGTATATTGAAAAAAAGAAAAATGATTAAAATCATTTTTATACTAATTTTTACAATTATGCTATACACTATGCACGCGGTTATTCAGGACTGTTGAACCACCTAGAGATCGCTTTACCATGGGAATTAGTAGAAAACAAATGGACAAAATTCGGGTGATTCAACAGTCCTGAATGACCGTGTATACTACTATACTAGCATAACCTAAAAATTGCCAAGGGAACAATTAACCAGTTACCAACCGGGTTAACCAATTGCACATACAATCTTCAAGTATTGCACTCTGTGCGGAATTGAAGATCGTAGCGGCCGATTAGGGTATACCAAGCCACCAAATAATACGCCTTCTTGGTTATCATCCAAATGAATTCCACAGCTATCGCAATCTCGTCTAATGGCGTAAGCGTGGAGCGACTTAGGAGTATTTCATCGTTGAGGATTCAGATTTCCTAGGTTGGCATTCCCTCGGAGCCCTCCCATTTATCCACCTAGAAAGATCGTTAATACGCAACGATAACTTCGGCCAGGATGATGAGAGGGAGTCCGCACTCAGGTGGCTCCTTTAAGGGATGCGAAATCGGATTGGGGTTGATTCTCAATGCGAGTCGTGAAAAGGAACCTCTTTTAGTCAGAGGGATGGTTATAGTTGTTTCCGAGAGTCTGGCCAAGAAATCTACTAATTTCAGTTGAGGTGGCTTCGCGTCGAACGAACGACTACAGTTAAGGCGAGTGGCTGGGGATAGTAGTCGTCGCGACGCCCAGTTACCTCTTACAACTTTATTCATCATCTTATTATCCGCGAAGCACTCGTCCGCAGGGCTTAAGTCCACTCAAGGAAAAGTTGTCAAGTCTGACGACGCTTCCCGACTTCTCCCGAACTTCCTTAGGACGAAGCCTATATTATCTTTATCTTCTCTTATACGTTACCCTGGTAATCTATCCTTGCGTTCACTTCTATCCCTTAGTTACTGTATAGGTATGCTGTAACGCACAGTAGGATAATCTGGCATTGACGTCATCAGTTATAACCTTTAACGTTTTTAACATGACATTTACTATGTGTTTAATAGGATCCGCCTTGTTCTTGTTTTTTGTTTTCTCTCGTTTTCCATGTTACTTTTCTTCATAGTCATTGACTATATTCACGTCAGTGCCTCAAGATATAACGGATGTACAAGACTGATGGGTTTTTGAATCATGAAACACGACTGATTAAACGGGACGAAGTTTTAAGCTTGAAAAAGCTGTCAAAGCCACGTGCACTCCTCTTAATGTACATATAGGTTGTTATTAATCCGTATATGCTCTCGTTATTTTTTCTTTTCTTTTTTTTATTCCCTCACACGCTTACTCTCCTTTCAATCAATTTTCTTTACATATCATTCGGTCTTCAAACGTATCGACTCGTTTTATGCGCTTGGTACGTATATGCACGTACGGTATATATGTACGTACATATAGATGGAGGTTCAACGAGAAATAGTAAAATGTTAAGCAAAGAAAGGGATGAAGATTATGATTCAATGGTTCCTACAGACATTAAGGGATGAACAAAGTTAACATCTACCCTTATCACGTCCTTGTATATATACCTCCTATAGCATAGACGGTACAACGTAACAGTCTAGTCGGGTCAACTCCGAGGTTTGAGTACCGCCCTCGCGCGTGGATGGTCAATCGGACAGATTGCATGGAAATTCAAAATACCATGGCAGTCGGGCTACTCCCTTTTCGTTAAATAAACTCTTCACCCTTAAGTAGGGCTCTTCGAATTCAATCCGAAAATGGAATGTTACACAGTCATATAGCTAGTCTAAGGTGAGTTTTGAAGTAGGTTACAGGATGGTTATGGTCCAAGAGTGCCAGTATAAGGGTTGATATATTTAGTACGGAGGGTAGAAATTTTATAACAGGAGTGCTTGAAACTCTAAGAGGCTAAATTCCCAAGAGGATGTATCGAGGTATAAGTACGTTAATAGTCCCTTGAGTAAAAATTTCTTACCGAGATCGCCGCTGCTGGCCCCCCCCCCCCCCTCTCTCTCTCTCTCTCTCCAGCCACCCTCTTTCATTATCTTGACCGCTCTTGTCTCCTTTTATTCTACGTTATTTTTATTCCCTTCATCTTTCGTCTTGACTTTCTCATCTTGTCTTCGTCTTGCCTCTTCACGGGCTCGCCGTGCTTATATTGTATATCGGGAGCAACGAAATTGAAATTGAAATCTGAAATTTAAATGTGACGTACCAGAACGAGAATGGCAAGAAGCCGGTTGCGCCGGTGTGAAAGCAAATTCAGAGTTTTCACCTTCTCGTTCTCTCTCTCTCTCTCTCTCTCGCACTCGCGCCACCCTTACGAGAAACCGCCGTCGCTGTGGACGCGTTTCTTTACCACCTTTTTACTCGGTACCACCAGACACCCTCTTCTTCTCAGACTCTAACCATCCAAGGCAGCTCATTCTGTAGCTCAAGCCAAACTACCCTCACGGCTGTTCCACACATCCAATGTGTCCCGATCAATTTTCGAAGAGTTCTCTCACTGCGAAATATCGCTTTCTTCGAGCTCTCCTCGCTCGTTACGCCCGCTTGCGTCACCCTCCCGTACCTTTTGCAACGATTCAACTACGTTTTCAATTTTACATGCCGCGAAGGGGTAGTTAAAATAAAAATAGAAAACGCGACAAAATAAATAAGCGGCACATCTACTCACGCGGTTACTAACACAGTCGCTACTCGCTCGTCCCCTCCACCACCCATCCCTTACCCGCCCCTTGTCTGGAGACCAGAATTTGCGCGTTCGTCGATATAACGTCGAGTCGACGGTATAACGGGGAAAAATGAGAATTCATTTGACAAAATCTCAAATAATTATTGTGCGTGGTATTAACTCTTTTTTTTTTTAATACACCTTGTCATTACGGATATCCGGCTATTTGAATTTTTCGTATTGTTTTGTTTCAGTCATCTGGAGAATAGTGCAGGCTGCATCACGCGCTATACTAACAGGTGTCTGAATTATCAGCAACGGGTTCAGTTCAATTCTATGTATCGCGGTATTAACGAGGCTATTCGTGAACTGTGCCAGGATGGATCAGCCCAGAACGGTAAGGATTATATTGATTTGTCATATAAAATCAATAAAAAGTAAAGAATCCCAGGTGAAGAATTTTGAGAGTTTTTTCTTAATGCTCTAATTCTTTTATCGCTACTGCCATTATCGATCGTCTCGAATTAACGGAACAACTGGTTTCACTATACGTAACGTGTAGAACAAATAATTAATATGTACAATGCGAACAAGTCAAACCCTAAATCTCTCGACCACCCCTCACCCTTGAATCGAATTCCTATCGCGCGGCTATCAGTTCCATTCTCATTTAGCATCAGTTCGGTTTAATTGACACGGGTACGCATAAATACATAGGAATGAATAAAAATTCTCCATAAAGCATCAGCCCGGCGTCACGAGAAAATGGGATGCGAAACGCAAGCAACAGCGTTATGTGTCTGTTAATTATTTATTATATTCTTGACATTTTCAGAATTTCTCAAGCACGCACCATGCATGCAAACCGTCAAGGAGGAGTACGAGCTGTGCTCCAAGAGATATCGTAACACGTTGAAAATCATACAGAACGTAAACGGATCGATTCCCGGTGGACCAGTCAAGTCAATTTGCTGGTAAGCGAATGATCTTGTATTTCTTTCTTTTTTTTTCTCTCGTTTGTCGCCATTATTTTTCTCGTCACGGATCGATCGCGAAACTTAAAATTAAACTAACAAGCAGCGATTATCCGCACGGCCAAACGAACGCATGCCTGCTGTAAATGTGTGCCCCTTGGATGGCGTCCTTGACATCCCATTTACGTGCGCCAAGTGTATTCGCCTTCGTTAGCATAGCTAACGAATGCATAGACTGCTACGCAATAGAGTGCAGCCGCATCAAGTAAACGTGCTCGTATGAAATTTTTTCACTTTGCCTTCGTCCTACCAGCATTCAATTCCGCAGTAAATTCGATGGCAGTTTTGTCGCAATTTATAAACGATAGTCAACGGCTCTAACGAATATATCAAGAAGCCGTGGAACGGTGTTTACACGTTGATAAGATTGTGACACGATAACAAATTTATTTAAACGACGATGACTGCGTTGCGATTTAAAGTAAGAACAATTAGTATGGATACGGAATTTTGTATTTGGATTTGTGGCTTCGCTCTTATATGAATATATATCAGCAGTGCGTGTAATATCCTTGTCAGCTTTATTTTATCTATTTCTTTTTTTAATTTTTGTCTCTACCTTCATCTCTGTCTCTCTCGGTCTCTCCCTCTCACGCGCATACCCCGAGTACGCAGAGGGTCGGAATATCTCTTTGAAAAGCTGCAGTAGAGCGTGTCGCCGATAGGCTAATGACGTTACGTGCTAGCTGGTGCGCGCGGCGTACCACGCGGCACGTGGTCGTTTCGTTAGCGACATTTTCCGATAAAAGTGAATAAATCGTCGAGTGCTCGTCGACAAAGGAGCAAGACAAAAGTATAAAAATTAACGTGCCCACGACCCGTATAAAATTCATACGCATGTATCGACCATTCGTTTCGCAACGATTTTATCGCGACACTCAAAACACTTTTGTCGCGCATCGCGTATGTCTCGTTTACGTCAACTGGTTTTCTCTGTTTCATCTGTCATGTTTACGTTCGCTCTTGTGTTGCAGCGCTTTTCAAGAATACCTCGAGTGCTCGCATCACACCGTGCGTCGTCAGTGCGGCCAGGAAACCGCGGAGTACACAAAAAAGTTTCTCGACAGAATGTCCAGCTCTTTGATAAGGGTAAGAAAATTATTGCGTACACACCGTAGCTCCTTTGTAGTTGCTCGTTTACGTTATTTCCAAAAAAAAAAGACAACCTAAAATACATTTGGCTTATCTTGATTTTTTTTTCTCAATTAAAATAGACTCACTGTCAATCTTACGTCAATGACAATTGTACGGCCGAAAATGGAAGCGCGAGACTCTACGCACACCTGATTGTTCCCGTGACGCTCTTGGCCCTCGGACGATTCTTCACGTAAATCGATCCACCGCGTAACGAATAAAAATAACAGATAAGGAAATGCGAGGAAGCTGGATCCTTGGAAGGAGAGGGAAAGGACAGAAGCGACGGAAGTACTCGCTTCCGTTAACACAGAAAGTACATGGTCCATCGGCGCAGCATCCCAGGTGCCAAAGTTTCCGCGACGAGACGTCACGGGAGGACCGCGTGGGATTCAAGCACGTGGACAGGACTGGCTGGAATGCAGAGGGGTAGAGTTGTGGCGTAGTGAATAACCGAGAGTCCAGAAGCAATAAGCGCAGACTGCGCAATGGGACAAGTTAAAAGCGTAAACCGTACGTTTGCCGTGCGGGAAAAGCTCTCGTTTAGCGCTCATTCTCGCAGTCAATTTCTTTCCAGTAGTTACTAGTGTGTTCTACGTCAAATTCAATGATAGCTTTCACGCCAAGTGCACACCTAGCCAATTCACAGCTTTAGCGTATAAGTATATTAAAGCGAGAGTTGAGAGTATAGGATGTAGTAGTATAACGTGGGCGGAAAGGAGGTAAGGAAATTATTGCGATCCTTATCAATTAAACTAGCTACGATTAAGTCTCGCACCGAATGCGTGGACTGTGTATCCATGCACTCGTATATGTATATACCCATGCACGTGCGAACGCGTTGTATAATTATTATATATATATATAGAAATTCGACATTTATTCGCGTCTGGTATGTTAGCAGAATTCGATCTAGAGCATAGAGACTGGGGGTAGCGCGCACGCGTGTCCACGGTTATGTGTGTTACGAGTAAAAAGTAGAAGGGAAGAGAAGATTGCGAGTCCAAGTTATAGTGCAGATACACAGAATACGAGGAAAACCTTTGAATCTCATTTTTAACGACGTTTCTGTGTCTGTGTGTGTAGGGGGTGGGTGCGGCGGCGGGTGGGACAAGGCCCGGGAAAGGGGAAAAAGAAAAAGCTCTTTACTTAGCTAAGCTATCTTCTTTTTCTTATTCTCCATCTCCCCATCAATATCCCGCCTTTCTATGTCTCTCCTTTAGTAAATGGATATCGCACGCGTCTCGTTCCCACGTTTACTGCGTATCCACGGGGTTCGCGTAGGATACCCCTCATACGTAACATAAGCTAGGGGCACGCTTATACGCGCTAAGCAACTTGAAACAAATATATGCCTGCTTGTATGTAATGCTGATTAAGGGCTAAAAAATTACGTGAATAACAGACAAACCATAGAAAAAGTATGTCCGGTCTCGCGCGTGATTTCCCCACCGCGACAGGTTATTATTTTGTACTGTGTACACGACGTGTGTTTTAAGCAGATGCGAACGCGTGATTCTTTATTCGTTACGTTTTCAAGGGTTTCTCTGCAATGTATTTATACATGTGCTCATATAATATAATAACTTTCGTTATTTTTTTATTTTGTTGGTTGTTCCACTTTTGTTTTATCATTATTTCTGTATTGCGGTATGTGGAGATACCCTTGAGACATCAGTCATTCATCCTCATACGTCATGAATGATCGAGATAAAAAGATGTTGGAATGAATGCGATCGTATTGCTGAATGATTGCAGTATGCGGATGAGTGCGTGTGTGAAATAGCATGTGTGTCTGAATAGAATGGCAGAACTTCCGTCTGCGCCCGGTGAGCTTATAAGTGTTATTAGTGCAAATTTTTAATGAATATTGTCTGTCTGTCTATATATATTCTTACCAACGATGCACGATTAATTTCTCATTGGCTCCGAGGTTCCTTCTGATTAACGAGAAAGAGATACTTAAACCTAAAGAAGGAGAACACTTGGAAAGAGAATTTTTTAGTATATTTCGTTATGCAACTTCCTAGAGAGAACTATGCATACGTACTTGATGTGTATAATATACGTAAGCACGGTATACCACCAATCATATATATATATATATATATATATATAAAATTCATTTCATTGTCGCAAATACGTTTATTTATAAATACATTGTTGACAGTCCATGCTCTGTAAATACGTTCCCTGGTCACGGGGCTCCCACCGAGAAACCTCGACCAATGGGAATGTCACGTTATTTAAGAAACATTCTCAATAAAACGATTATTTTTCTTTAGAAAAAAAAATAAGAACGTTAATTACCCATTGTATCCTTATTATCCGACCTTTGGGCGCAGTGACTTCCTGATGACTTTTTCTTTAACGGAAACTCGTGTTCTACATTGACAGTATATCGTACGGCCTTTAAAAAAGGATCTGACTAGTGGCACGGGCAATTCATAGACTTGAAAATAAAGTATGTAATTGTCAGTGTTACGGTATGGTAATAATATTGCTACAGTGTTACATAGGTACGTTGAAGCGAATGGCTCAACTGTTAAAGTTAGTTAAGTTAATCATCGCGTGGCGGCGGACACCTCTGGGACCGAACTGCAAATTATCGGGAACGCGTTAACGAGAGAACAAGGTTCGGTAGCGTGGCAAAAGCATTTCCCATCCGGTAGGAACCACCATCTGCCAACCCACCCTTTCCGACCTGTAAATGCACGTATATAAGCCAGATAGCAGCCACCTCCTCAACGCGGTACCACGGTTGACGGGGACTTTTGGCTTTGGAGGGTTGGCACGTCGGTCGGCTCGTTGGTCGGGGACCCCTCACCGATCCTCTTGAAATTGGGGCGAATTTTGTCAACGTCTAATGAAAATTAATGGCTGTTCCGTTGGCACGATTTCGTAATGATTTAATACGTAGTAGTGGCCTGTACTAAAATTTTCTCATAACAATCGACCAACCATCGCCACCGTGACTACGACCAATATCGTCTGTACTGAACTCGTAAATAACGCAATCACGTAGGTAAGCGTTAAACGTATATATACATACATATGTACGATATATGATATATGAATATACCTGGGATAAAAATTTCGCGATATTTTTTGTTCCGGGTTTAAAGATGATAAATTAATAGTGTATAAGCCGATTTTTATAGAAAATCCTATCCCTCTAGATATGTCGTTGGTCTACGTGGTCTCGTGTTAGGGGATGATTTCTTCGATTTTAAATGTCTGGCATCGTAACTTATTGTGCTTGGATACTAGTTTCTTCGTCAATTTCGGTAAAATTGATCGTGAAACCTGACTGTGTGCTTTCCTCGGGTATTTCTCATTCGGGAAAGCATTTCCGTAACGAGGACGCGTTCGTCCTTCGGGATTAAATTAAATCCATCCTCCTCGCACCCCGTTGCCGCTCTAGGCTTCTTCAAGGAGGAAGAGAAAGAGAAATGGTCTGGGTTTATAGTGTGTCTTTTGAAAATTTGCCAAAATCAATGTACCAGCTAGACTCGACGTTCGTCTTCTGTGCTAATATTATTACCAGTCTTACTACTACGTCACTATAGACTATACTCGTAGAATTGTCGGGGACGATGTCTCGTCTTTTGGGCTAAGGTCAAGGTCAGGATTCATACATCTTGGATTCAGTACTGTATGTAGGGAATTGCCTTCGCACCCACCATAATCATTTCTAATAGCAGTATTACTATATGGTATAATTCTAAACCCTTACATTGATGTAATGAAATATCATAAAGTCAAGTAAATAAAGCTTGGACGAGCATATAATATATATTACTCGTTATTTCATATGTCATTAATTTTATAAATGATTGCCATCATCTATCGAAGCAAACTGAATTCTATTGATTTAAATGTAATTATATTGCATTTTAATGTTATTTAATATAATTGACCTGTAATATTTGTACAGTGTACGGTGTGGTTCATATGATGTCACAGTGACCCAGACTTCAGCTGGATCATATGACAGCACATAGTAAGAGCCAGTAATAAAATGGCGACTGTCTGCCATCGTCAAATTGAGCTCTTGCGTATCTGCTTTATCGTCCCGATGTTCCCATCTTCCCCGTAAGAAGTTCGTGAACTTCTCATGCAGATTTGCGTCCTGAAGGGACAATGAATGTGTTCATGCCAGAATCCACGGTCATTCATCCATATACGTTATTTTTCGTTCATTCCATATCATCCCCTTTATGTTTTCTTCTGCCTCCGATGCCATCCCTCCTTCTTCAGTTCTCTGTAGACGTCCCACGCGATTTTATCCTCCGTCACGACGGAGCCTTCCTACGCCGAAGAACTTCCGACGGCTTGGCGCCTATCCCCATCCACCCCCTCTGACCCCTTCTCCATAATCGAAGACTTTCCAAAGGTCACGAGGTATGGATACGAAGCAATTGAGAAATAAGGATGAATGCTGTAAGCGTATCAGAGCAATAAGAGGCTCTACTGAATTCTACTCTAGCTGGTAGGTACGTGAAATCTGCCGTCTTTGATGTTTTCTTGACGTCGGAAAGCTTTTTGCTCCTTTATCAAGTTTCTAGGAGACTCGCAATTCTCGTACCTTCTTCATGACTTTTATGTCTTCTGCTCACTCCACATCATGGTCGCGGTACGCGTCTTGAACAAGGATCGAGTAATTCCATAAGTGTTATCCTGCTATTGTTGGTACAAATGAAATGAAAGTCACGAAAAAAAAGATGTACAATCGAGCGAGCAACGAAACGATTTGAGATAATTATTTGACATAATGAAAAATAGGGCAGAGCAAAGTATTGGACACGAGTCAACTGCAGGACTATCTGTGACTACGTGGGGCAGGTCTGAGCTACAAACGCAATCACTGTTAAAATAGTCCGTGACGAAGACACGTGATCCATTGCGCAATATGCTTTGCATGGGACTACCAACCTACTATATACTTTAAATGTAATGAAAATTATTCAGTGATTCAGCCACATTTCATGCTGTCTACTCCCGTACCTGTTCGTCTATCTGGTCTCACTGCTGGCTGTATATATATATACGTGTGACAAATCGTGTCATCAGATCTGCAGACATCTGTATTACCCAGACAATTCTTGAGGCTTTGCTGTTCTCATGGTTTCCGATATACGTAGTTAGTATGTTGGCATCCTTAATACTCAGGTACGAAAACTCGCTTTCCCTGGCTCACGGATGCTTTCGCAACAATCCCTAAGAACTTGAAGGAAAGATTGGAAAAGTTTCGCTCCTGGCATTCTTTCTCTAGCGTGTAAGTGCACCGCTTGGCGTGTGCACGCGTCTTTAGGTGTCTGATTTTTCGCGTGCTCACCTTGATCTTCGTGGGAAATTCGCGTAATGCGATTCTCCAATTCCCATGGGACTTTTCTTTGATTCCTCCTTTTATCCTAAGGGCGGATATCGTCGCCGGGAGAAAAGTTATCGGGATCAAGTTTTCACTAGGGAATTTCAAAGGAGAGAGAGAAAGAGGACGAGGCAAGAATGAAGAAAGGTGCTAGTGGACATATATACATATACATAAACGACAAAGGGTGACATAATAAAGGGTAAAGAGAACGCGTGTAACGCAGAATGTGATTAGAGAATCAGAAAGGGATGACAAAATGAAATAGGAGGAATGTCAAAGCTTTGATAGTCGTAAACGGGGACATTGAAACCAATAGTGGTTTCCTTTAAATTAAATTACCTTTTTCGCAGGAAATTAGTATCTGTATTATCATCACTTCCCCTCCTTGCGTAATAAACACAAAATCACATTTACCTATTCCCCTCGATTCTATCTGTATTAAAAATTTTCTACCGCTTCCGCTCTCATTTTTTGCGCTTTGTACTTCTGTTAGCTTATCAGATCCATCGGAGTATCTCGTACCTTGGCTCGGTCGATGTCAAACATATTTTCTATCCTTCGTCAATAAAAGTACCGCTGCCTTTGACATTCCATATAAGGTATACGACATACCAATGATACCAATATAAAATGTACTAATTTCAGATTTTGGTTTTTAAAATAAAAAAACCACATCGAAGCACGTAGCCAGGCGATTCTTACAAGATATATGTATAGGTGGTGGCGAAATGCTCGTTTCATATCGTGAAGAAGGGACAACCCCGCTGTCCAAAAGTCCAGAGGGTGTAAGAGTACTTTTCCTGTTGGAGAAGTTCCATGGCTGCCATAAGAAGAATTTCCTGAGATTTATCCTCTGGATTCGGTTTTTTTTTTTTCTTTTTTTTAGTCCACAGGCTCCAGAGAGGGGTGGTAGTTCAAAGGTGAAAGGCGACCTGGATAAGAAGAGATTACAGTGCTTTTTGGGGAAAGGAAAGGATAGAAGTGTTCCGGTTGGTGGGTTCTGGAAAAATTTCAATGTCTAGGAAAACGATTTGACCCTTTTCGAAAGTGATAAAAGCAACCCAAAGGGGGGTAGTGACAATCTTATGTAGATATCCGTAGGTGGAAATCTTCTATGGGGATGGTACTACTATGTTCAAGCACTGTCATGGGGGGATGATAGAGGGCGGTTCAGGATGACTGCCAACTTTGGAGAATTCAGCACTCCATACTCACACAGGGTCAGCCACAGATAGAGGCACACACATGCTCCGGAGGTCGGCTGCGTTTTATTGGGGAAGTTCTGGGCGAACAATGCAACCCCTTTGCGAAACTTCTGTTGGGTTGTGCAAAAACATCTAGCGGAGCAGAAGTACTCGATGTCGGTGTTTCTGCGTAAAGAATGAAAAACGTTGTACAGGCATTGAGAAAAACGAGGCTGGTTAGTCCGAGTTCTTATGCGCATATTGTGTGGGAATATGACAAATGTGTAATAGCAATGCTCTCGTATATTTCGTAGATTCGCGGAGCTGCGAACCTTTTTGTGACGTTTTCGAGTCATTATATTTAAGTGAATTTTTATCCGACCGAATACGTTCTGAAATATACTAAAAGTACTACGTGTTCCTGTTTACCTGCATGCAATCGAGTGAGACAGTCAAACTCTCAATACTGGTAATGAATTCCGGAACGTATCCGATATGACAAATATTCATAACTAATAAATATAGGTCGGAATACAAAGTCGACGTAATTTGAACATCTTAGTTTCTCTCCTTTTTGAGACGTGCAATAACATTTTTTTACATGTCTGGATACTAATAATACGTGTATTATTGGATTTTTCGAAAAAGCTGCTAAACAGCATACGTACTACAGCAATATAGCGTGCGTACGTCTTTTACTGAATATGAATCAGATACTACGTGTCTCATCCAACTGTACTCAATGAGAAACCTGCGTCAATGATTATGACGGAGTCGGAGTTCACAAAGCCAAATGTAAACAACCAGTCATTGAGATGCATTCACGATGCAGTTGCAGCGTGGGTAGCTGAAACTAATCATAGTTACGCGTGTAAATAGTAAAATGTTGCAATTTTTATAAGATAAAAATCCTGCGTAATCTATTAAAAAATCAAAACTCTTCCAGCACCGATGAATAAGCTAAAGTGCATTTTCAATCTGTTTGTCTGGTACAAGAAGTACACAAAGCTGATACGATATCAGGATAAAAATACTAGAAATAGTAAATGCGATGTCTGCAATTACGTCACTGTCGTTTATATGATTTAACGTAAACAAAGCATAATCTAAATACCCGCGTCTAATCCTAATACAATTTTCTACATTCCATTCTCTCAACTATAATCACTATAGCATAGTATAGCATATTCTGATAGTCTGACATTGCAACAGCGTACCGTGTACTATATTACCTGTAATAATGCACTATTAGGCAGGTTAATTGCGTCTTTGAAAATTATTAATAATTAACGTTGCACACATACATGTGGCACATAGCAGTAATTACAGTGTGAATGATATAGAACAGTATATTGCATCCCCTAAAAAAACGGGTTTATTAATATAAAAGCTGACAAAATCTGATAACCTTTTTGACACGTGATACAAGCAAAGATTATATAACAAAAATTCAAAATAGGGTGTTCCTACACGTTCCATACGTACCACATGACCCTGCCGAAAAATTGAAAAAAAAATACATGCATGTTATTGACGTAATCATCGATAGGGTATATTTCTTAATTATGTAAAAACTTCGTTATTCAGTGATACTTATGTCATGACTCGGGTTAAACACGCAATATGATCACAACAGTGCATATACATACCCCAGTTAGTATCCACATAAAGGTACGCCTATATACGATAATGGTACTGACTATTTAATTCCATGATAAAAGTCGGCAAAAATAACGATCACGTATAATGAAAAGGGTAGGTTTTTCTTTTATTTGAAAATTTTCAAAGACCGCTAGAATATATAAAATGGGTAAACGTGAGTGGGTGGTGGGAAGAATGGCGAAGGGACGAGGAAGAGGAGAAGCTTAGGAAGGTAAGAGGACGAAGAAAGGTTGGGTGGAAAGAAAAAAAGAAGAAAAACTTAATAAGATTGACAGTGGTGTATGTTGATAAGAGAGATGGGAAATGTAATTAAATCGAAATTAATTAAATTTCACCATCCTCTCGATACTCGCCCATCGATTCTACCTCTCTTGCTTCCTCTCATTACCGATGACGTTATTGTAGGGTCTTCTATTTCTAATTTGCCTATCTCTTTTCTCGTCTCACAGCTTCTGTCCTTTTCACACTCCGATCACTCTTCTTGACTGTGAGCTGTGGATCCGTTCCTGTGAAAACAGAGTCGCACCGCGATTACTTATTTTGCCTGACGGTAATTTTTTTATATTTCTCTTTTAAATCCGCAACCCCGTCGGGCCTGCACGTCACTGTCAGATCTCTTTTCAATTACCCCCGAAGAACCACCCTTACTCTCCATCATACTTATATATATGTATAGCTGTGACTGCATTTCTATGACCTATATGTATTATCTGCATCTATATCCACACTCGAGTGATATATATATATATATATATATATATATATATAGATGCATATCGGGATCACAAGCGAATACAGACAAATGAGGAAACTGGCGATGCCCTCTAGCCTTTCTGCCTTTTCCCACGTCCAATTACTTTTATTTTTTACTGCCAGGCGGCCGATGCTATTCTCGTGTTTGCTTCCTTCTCGTTTTATTTTATTTTTATTGATTACTTTGATTTTTATTCACCTCCCACTACTTTGGCGCCCCCCATTATCTATAATTAAAATACATTTTTCTTCTGTTTGCTCTATTTTGTTCATTTTCTCTTTACTATCACTTCTTCGTAGTCTTCGGTATCCGCAATACATTTTATATTTGTTATAAGCTGGTACTTGGGGATTTGATGATATTTATTGAAAAACCTTGTGCCATGTATTTTAAGGTGGGTTAAGGGTGGCTTAGTGTCCTGTAAGAATAGCGAGGACCAAAGTGACAGTAATGGGATTCAAGTGAACTGAGGTAATACGAGGATAATTAAAAGCCGCTCGATGAAATATTTGTAAATGTATCATTTAATAGGAAAAATACGGTCGATGTTCAATTAAATCCCAATACCGTGCGCAAAGCTATATAATCGTAAACACAACGTCGGGAGATTTTGAAATTCCAATGAGGCAAGACGTCACGATGATAAGCGTTATCGAATGATATAATTCGCAAGCGAGCACAATCCTCGGGAGAGTCGCGAAATTATTGATTTGCATAATACGAATATCGCGTCTGTTCATTTTATTCAGATTTACCAATTAATCGTTGAAATTCTTAACTGCTGGACCATATGTCTTCGTTCCACCAAACAGTCTAATGTGTGATTCAAATTATAATACAAGTAAACGAAGTATAGGCACTAGCGGTCTTTGGTTCAGATCGCGTAGAGTCGAATGGCGTTACGTTCAGAGCTGACATGCGTGTCAATGGTCAGCCAATCGGTGCATATAAAGGTCTGGTGACGTCACTGTCAAAATGCGCAGATACTTTGTTTATATAATGATTTTAATTATCAACTTGTCTATAAAACGTCAAATCAGATTTAAAATATGATTTTCATTGACACATATAGTTATAAGCGTTAAAGATGCCAGACCTCGCATGAATTTCTAGAGAATACATAGTACATTCACTTAATGCAATTACACGGGAGTTTGATCTTTGCCATGTAATCAACCTTTATACGCAGCACAAGAAAGGCCAAGTGCAGGTACTCGGGAGTAGAAGGGTAGTTTAGTGTTACCAAGCCTCGTAAAAGGGATTAGGAAGAGAGAAAAATATCGAGCATAAGGAAGACGCGTGTAAGAGAAATTGAATAAAAGAGAAAATAGAAAATGAAATAAGAGATAGAGAGAGAGAGAGAGAGAGAGAGAGAGAGAGAGAGAGAGAGAGAGAGAGAGAGAGAGAGAGAGAGAGAGA